>PNEQ01009769.1:92525-122260 GCA_003012365.1 Medauroidea extradentata
ATATATATATATATATATATATATATATATATATATATATATATATATATATATATATATACCATTAAGAACACGAGGCGTATAATCGAAGTAAGAAAAAACCTTAAGGGTTCTGGCATTACAGATTCAGATATACAAGACAGACAAACATTCAACCACATAATACTCAAGTGGAAAGCGTGAGTCCAGAGGTCAAGAAATTCAAGACAGGAACAACTTGCTCGGATGAATGGAAGAAAAAGGCGTAGTGAGAAGATGTAAAAAGTGTGACGACTGAGAAAATCTCACATCAAGTAGACGCTTCGCGTGGTCTTCTAGCGGACTATAACTAGGGACCCCTGATTTTCGCAAAAAGAATTTTGCAACAACTTGTTTCAGTGTCTTACGTACACATTGTATCTCTGTTTCATGCTTAGTAATTGTGTGTTTTAACTGTCACACGTCTTAGTGTTCTACTCGCAAATCACAGACGTGTGGTGTCGCAATAACCTTGTTATGATTGGTGCTGTCAAATGAAAGACGTCTCTACACAACAACACGCTGTCAATAACCTTGAAGCAGAGCTGCAGGTGTGCACTTAAGACACTGAAACCAGTTGTTGCAAAAGTTTTTTCATAGAAATTAGGGGTCCCTATCTTTACGTGTATACTGATATAATAATTATGTATGTAAAATTATTACGAATATATTTTTACTAAAATTTAATATGTGGACAGACCATTAGACCTTCACCACGGTGAGATGGGTTCAAGTCTTAATGGAGTTATACCTTAAATTTTCTTGAGAATCTCTAGTGTACTCCTACCCTCGCATTATTCTGTTGCTGTTCTATTCACACCTAATAACGTCACTAACTGCCGACCAAAATCTCTCCATTATCTCTTTCTTTAATTTTACCTCCACTTCTTCATCCAGTCATTCACTTGAAACAGTCGGCGACTTCTTGAAACATCAGTCGAACTCACATGGCTGCTTGCGAAATACTACAGTAATACAGTAGCAGTGTGGCTGAAGACGATAACTGATAACCTACCAGTTCCCGAAATCTCGCATGTGTTGCCGTGGAAGAGATCCTACTATTATCGTTCGTGTTATATTCGTTGTGCTGTCTTGCCTACAAACATTTCTGTCGCTGTGTTCATGTGCGTGATCCTAGTTGTCTTTGTCCAACATTGTCGACACTTTCATGCACCTTGTTAGGTATTTGTCTGTTTTGACTTAACTTTTTGGTTTTCTGATTTACATTTTATAGGTAGAGCCACGATTTTATGGCGAAAAGATTTTTGCAACATTTGGTTCCAATGCATCATGTGCACATCTGCAGATCTGCTACATCGTTTGTGATTGGATGATTTTATTCTCACTTACCTTGGCAAATCACAGATGTACGGAGTCACAATACTCTTATTATGATTGGTGCAGTCAAATGAGAGATGTGTCTGAACAAAGACACGCTGCCAATAATCATGAAGCAGACCTGCCGATGTGCACAGGAGACACTGAAACAAAGTGAGGAAAAAATCTTTTCGCGACAAAATCGTGGCTCTATTTATAGGCCAACCGACTATATTCCTGCTTCCGAATCAATTGTACGTTGGTTTAGTACAGCCATTTCTGGCTTCATTACTTCTTGGTTTGCTTTATTTGTTGCTCATTTACTCGTGCTTAATACTGCAAGCTGACTGTGGATTTTCTTCGTCTCAACATTCTCCAGCAATTGCGAATTTCTAACAAAACACGCCAGTTTGTCGTTGACCCTAATTACAAACAGCATTTGAATATCACATAAAAAACCTTTCACTTGATAACTAAACACTAAGTATGTATTTAAACTTACTATTCAGTTTATGCCGATTTGCAAACAGAAAGTTATTTGGGGATAATCATTTAAAAATGCTAGCAAAATATAATAAAATGATTAGACAATCAAGTATTCGGGCGTCAACAGGCAAAAAATAGTTATTTTTTTCATGCAAATAAACACAAACCTTTGAATATGTAGGGCCTATAATTAGAGTGTGGTAAAATGTTTTGACTTTTAGCAAACAAAGCCTTATTTGACCTACGTTTGATGTTATCTTTTAAAGTTATCTTTGAGTGTGAATTTTTTCTTTGCTGCAAAGTAAATTTTTACATAAAAGCTTGTCTTTAAAATACGATTTACTTCAACATATAGATTTTTGCTGAACTATTTTAATGACAACATTGTATTCGTTTTACAATTTCTAGATTAAAGCAATATTTCTGATAACAAGCTTCTTTGCAGTTTTTCATATTTAAAAAAATAATTATTTTCATTCTATAAAAAATATTTGAACGTTTGCAATGAAAACTCTTGGAAACGTAGTTGCCAAAGGAATTTATTGTGAGACAATCTATGTTGTTCCTGTAAAAAAAAAGTACATGTTTGTAAAAATTACAAGGTGTAGTTTTGTATTTGTACATGCAATAAGGAAAATTTATTTTATTCTGATCACGGAAAGTAACATATTCATTAAATAACTATGTATTAAAAATAATGTTTGAATGTGATTATTTGTAGAAATAATTTGTCAACGCACTAGGATTCGAACTGGCATATTTGTCCTTGGTGAGTGAGCGCGCGCCATTTCCTCCAGATCACCATACAATTGATATAAAGTTAATCTTTATGTTTGCATATATTTAAATGTAGTACAGCTAAATGGTTTAACTTAATTCTGCAGAACGCAATTTATATAAATATTCACTTTATTCAAGCAAAATGCATAGGGTCTGCTAAAAAATGTAATACGTGTGTAGGAATATAATTTCCGACGAATCCTTCATTTTCCTTAGTTTCTTTACAAAGAAAAGCTTTGTAACATTACAAAGAAATTATTTAACACGGAAAATCTTTGTACAGTTTAAAAAACATTTTAAGATTGTGATGCAAAGAAAATGTTGGTAATTGCAGAGAAAGTGCCCTTAGAGTGCGTGACTCAGGGATATACATTTTCTATCTGTAAACGAGTCGTCAGAAGAATCGAAGAGAAAGTGAAATAACTGTAACCTTTTCTGCAAACAACATAGGCTGCGCAAACAGGAAAGCGCGAGTTAATATGCAATTATCGTGGTCTGAATTTTGGGAGCGGCATTTATTATGGACAGCTCTCGCCGCAAAGTTCATTTTCTTCACTCGCCACAAAACCCACAATCATTAATTTAATTTCGTTTTGTAATCAAGGCGTAACGAGACGAGTATATACAGGAACCACACATACTTTGTGAGTCTGGATATGTTTGTACGTAAGCACCCTCTGGATGTGTTTGGATGCCTGGTACGCTAATAAGAGAAATTATTTACTCTTCCTAATTGATTTTTTTACCTACAGGAGTTTCTTCTACTTTCTATACCTGAAGACATTTGTCACTGGCAGTTTTCCGTACAGAAGCTGATTTGTGTATGTTGCGTAGTGACTGTACACAGTAAAATATTCGTACTTTTTAAAGAAAAAGCTTGTAAAATAATACAAAAACATTTATCAGTCTAGTCACTGCAACAAGAATGTTGCAGGTCGTTAAACTGGTCTTCATTTTTCAAATACCTGTGGGGACTAGTGGGATATATTTTTATGAGCTGAGTGTTTGATGTGAAATAAATTAACCTTCGAAGTCTTGTCACATTTAACGAAATATTTTGTACTTCTCAAAAAATCTCATGGAAACTGGTTGCCAAAAAAATTGTGACATAAAGCGTCTATAATTCGGAGGCAGAAAAAGCGTAATACTCGCAAAAGAAGGCCTGAAGTAGATACACACACGTGTAACGTTCTTGAATGTTGTTTCTAATCTAGGATCTCTTACGTACAATTCGCAGATTTTGCACAAAGGCCTATTGGCCGAAATTCTGCACACCGCTCAACGACTTGATCAGACGACGCCTGTCACCCTGCAGAGAATCCAGCATAAGTTGGAATATACGCTGCCACATTGGATTAAAATAACTTAAGTGGTAACATTGTCTTCAATTTATTTTAATACATTTGGCGTCGATAGGTTGTGGAATATATCATGTCAGATAGCTAAAGTATAACATTAATACATATTTTAAATTTTATTAGGCGTAACTGTAAAATATGAATTATTAAGGGGGCGCTGGAAAAATTTTTTTATTGTTTTAAACATTTTTATATTCGTATGAGATATGGTTTATTTTGTAGACATACATCGTGGCTATCTTTTACAGTAATGGAAATTTTTTATCTTTCATAGTTTTTAATAATGACATGTCAGTAGTAGGGAATGGTATGTTTCAGCCATAGACTGCAGAGTCCTGCTGTCGCAAGGGAATAAGAGATGATGACTGTAACAGTGGCATAGTTTTGCTGATATGCAGATTGCCACCACTAACCTGCAGGTCATGCTGAGAGTGTGGAGTTGATTGTGGAGCACGTGAAGATAATTGTGGAGCATGTGGAGCAAATTGTGGTGCATGTGGAGGTAATTGTGGAAAGTGTGGAGCTAAGTGCAGTGCCTGCGGTGCTAAGTGCGGTGCTAAGTGCGGTACCTGTGGTGCTAAGTGCAGTGCGTGTGGTGCTATGTGCAGAGCGTGCGGAGCTGATTGCAGAACATGCTAAGCTAATTGTAAAGCGTGAGGAGCTAATTTAGGAGGAACATAAGGAGTAGCATGAGGAGGAGTATGAGGAGCATACATAGTTGTGTGTGGAGCTAATTGCGATGCCTTCGGTGCTATGTACTGGAGCATGTGGAGCTGATTGCTGAGGTAATTGTGGAGTGTGAGGAGCTAATTTAGGAGGAGCATGAGGAGAAGCATAAGGAGGAGGTGGATTATGAGGAGCATTCATAGTTACATGTGGAACTAATCGCGGTGCTAATTGCAGTGCTAATTGCGATGCCAATTGCGATGCTAATTGCGTTTCTGATTGCTGTGTTTGTGATGCCATGTGCGAGTCTCAATATGTTATGACTACATCGTCTTTCGGTGCCTGCGGTGCACAGGGATATTTTTTAAAGAAAGAACTGCCAGCAAGGACTTCTTTTAACAGTGAGTTCTTGAGAGTTATTGACGATGATCTGAGGTAAGTATTCATAAACCGCGGAATGAAATATACGGGGATAATGGAAGTACCCATAAAAAACTCGACGGTCAATAGCAAAGTCTGCCATGATCCCCACAGACTAAAATTGGAATTGACACCTACGAGGAATTGAACCTGGAAACCACAGCGCTGAGAGGCAAGTGGACTGTCACTTCACCATTCTTGTAAGAGAGTGTGTATTTCATGTGTCTCAAAACATTTTATTCTCAACTGCCCGGATAATTAAAATATTAAATACTGGAATGTTTATGTATTTGAAAATTGATACTTTCGTCTTAAAAATTTACAACAATACACCTGATATAATCTTCTGTAGAGTCTGATACAAAATGTTATGTAATATTTTGGGGTAAACATTCCTCACATATATAGGAACAATAATATTTTATGAACACAGACCCGAATATATATAGCTAGATTGATAGATAGATCCAGAAATTTTGGTGAAATTAATTTTGCAACGAATTGTTTCAGTGTCATAAGTGCATTCGTGTAGTTCTACATAATTGTCAGTGATTGGAAGTTTTTTAATCTCAACGTCTCCATCAGCAAATTACATAAATGTTGTGTCGCAGTAGCCTTGTTCTGGTTGTAACAGTCATATGAGTGACACCTCTGCACAAACACACTGCCAATAACTCTGAAGCAAAGCTAAATATGTGCACGTAAGTCGTTGATACAATTTGGTGCAAAATTATTTTCACCCAAACAACACTGGCTCTATCTATAGATACAGAGATATGGTTGGAGAAGATGATTTACGGCGGGAAAATTTGACTGTTTGCTAGGATTTAATGTAATGTATTCATTTCTGACGCTTTTATTTCGTTACTGGCGAATCCCTATTTGACTGGGCCAATGAAAACCCTGGTGCGCTACTACTTGACGTCTGTGATTCGTCTGTAAACAACTAGAATGTGCTAAACAACCGCCGGCCAATAATACATGACGCATTCTGGTTTTCTTTTGGACACCAGCCACAATTGATATAACTGTAACTTCGTGTCACTTTCACAACTGGGCCTTGAGATATTTGACATCTTCTGGGAGCAAACGAGCAACTAAATGTTTGTCCAATCACGTGGTGTCATTGTGTAAGCGAACAGCAAATGAATAGCTGATGTCTGCTTGAATACACAGATATTCTTGGAGGCTAGCCAGTATCTGACTACAGGTCTAATGACTAGAGACTGGAAAAATTCGCGGGTTCACCGACATGTAGGCTAGCCTCCAAGAATATATGCGTATTCAAGCAAACTTCAGCTGTTCATTGGCTGCGCGCTGACACAGTGATACCACATCATGATTGGTCCTGCATTTAGTTGCTTCTTTAATATTCACTCAGCTCCCTCCAGGAGGTGTCAAATAAGTCGAGGACCAATGGCGAAAGTGACACAAATTAAGAGAGACTTTAAATATAGCATGTGCCTAAAATAAAACGCGAATTTTTTCAGGTCCCTACTAATGGCTTACAGTTAAGGACCCCTAATTTTCACGAAAATAATTTTGCCCCGCTTTGTTTCAGTAACTTACGTGCACATCTGCAGCTCTGCTTCATAATCAGAGATTGTACGTCTTAGCTCTGACGTGTCTTGGGGTTTTACTGGCAAATCACAGACTTGTGACGTAGTAACGTTATTGTGATTGGCCAAAGACAAGCGAGAGACATAACTTCACGAAGACACGTTGCCAATAACTATGAAGTAGAACTGCAGATGTGCAAGTAAGTCACTGAAACAAAGTGGGGCAAAATTCTTTTCGTGGAAAACAGGGGTCCCTACTTAGAGTGCATGGTGCACGGGTGGCATCATGTCTCTGTTGAACGTCACATCGAGCAATACATACCGTCCAAGAAAATACGACTTGTCTCTGATACGTACAGTAGTGGCCAATAATAGCTGCAGTGGAATGTGGAATTCCAGTGTAAGACGTTCCAGCACGCTTTCCACGCACTGTAGACAGAGCAACGACACAGAATATTTAAGTATGCAGAAGTGAAATAGCCCCAGAAGAACGGCGAACTCAGTCACACACGCCAGCAGAATGGCTTCCCTGTCCAGCAACATGGCGGAAACACCTACTGCCAATCAGCGAAAAGCACCTACCCTGCTACCTGGCAGTCAGGCCAATAGGAAATCTGTAGTAACATGAAGGAGCCAAACATACACGGGGCTGGTATCAACAACCTCCAGCAGTCAATAAACTGCGAAGTGGGCCCGTATCATTTCGCGTTTGTATTACTATATAGTCTGTGGCAACGGTTTTGTGGCGAAAAGATTTTCGTACTAATCTATTTAATTGCTTTATAAACACATCTGCACTTCTGATTCACGGTCAGTGATTGAATGTTTTAACTCCCACTTGTCTTGGGGTTTTCTTGGCAAATCACAGTCGTATGATATCACAATGACCTTAATATTGTTGGTGTAAACAAATGAGAGGCTTGCCTGAACAAAGGCACGCTGCCAATAACCATGAAGCAAACCGGTCGATGTGCACGTAAGACACTGAAACAAAGTGATGTAAAAAAATTCGTGACAAAATCGTGGCTGTAACTATCCATCATACACTGTGAACTATAGAGCAGAAATTGTGCATTTTCGAACATATGTTCAAATAATTTTTGTTCCGCTAGATGTAAGGACGATTTCTCAATAATATTGTCATGCAATTTTGCGACATCCTGTATCCTTACTCGCACATAAAATCGGTATCAGTGATGATTGTTTTTAATTTATTTTCGATTAAGAAATTTGAAGAAATCAAATCAGTAAGAATTCTTACGTAAACTGTGAATATTCACTTAATCATCTGTGCTTTAAATCGGGATAAGCGAATACGTAAATAGTGTTTACCAGTGACAGTTCAGTGGATTAACCAGTTTCACTTTCAAAGTAATAGGTTTGAATTTAGAAAATATTATTACTTTACTATACCGAGCGACTAAAATTTGTCTTTCGCGGTATTAAAAATGTGTTGAAAAGCACAATTTGTGATGTTTAGCTTCTCCAGTGCAAAGCTGAACCTTCAGCCATCCAACATTAACGAAATCGATAAGGCTAAAAATTGCCCAAATTTAAAGTTCTACTAATTACAAATAAATAATTCTGGCGTGTGGTGCACTACTTTGGCAATGCGAGTTGAAACTGCTCCATTCGGAATCAGTGAGAATTACAGGTAATCAGCGAACATACACATGTTTCAATTTAGCGTGCGTTTGCGTGTACTACACGGGATAACTTAAGAAATTAGCTAACTTAAACTCGAAATAGGAGCGCGGCTGTGTTTATGTAACTGCCGGCAAACTCTCAGCTGACCGAGGGAGTTTTGCTGTTCCGTTGCGTTTCTACACCGCATCAAGAAGGTCAAAGGTTCGTGCCATGAAAACTGTACTGTGGGTGGGTCTTCAGAAAAAAAAATCTGTGTCCATTCTTATAGGCTGTTCACTTTAAACCGAGCACTTCGTAACACTTATAATAACTAAAAACTCTATTTAATTGCGAGCAAAGATGTCAATTTTAGATAAATGTGAAACATTTGCACTGGTTTTTAGTTACATTGATGTTTTTATATTAAAAATAGTAAATATGAACGCAAAAATGGCTAATAGAAAATTTTAAGCAGTGCTCACTTTATTGTGATCAGCCTATATCTAATTGTGTATTAATTCCTCAGTACGTATCATCATATTTTAATAATGTTTGCTGTTATGAGTTCCCTAAAAACGATACTTTTGCAAACATGTGATATTTGGCCAAAGTGAACTTAACAACATTTTTAACCCTCCACGCAAAAAGTGGAATATATAAGTTTGACGACAATGTCTGTATCTCTCAAATGGATGAACCATTTTCACTCTTTTTTCTCAATTGAAAGCTAGTTTCATAGGAATGGTTCTTATCTGTATCTGATGAAAATCTGTCCAGCTGTTTAAAAATGTATGAACTTTTTTCAGAATTAGAATGAGAATTTATAAGACAAGTCATGGAATATTTGTTATAATTTAATATTTTATTTTATTCAGTCGAGTGCATGTTTGTAAATCCGATGGTTTTGCAATTATATGATAATCTGGACCTTAAGCTGCGCTCATGTGCGTAGTGCCTGTAATTCAGTATACTGGCTTCTTGCAAACACGTATTTAGCACGTGCTGTAACAATTACAATTAGTATTTAATCATGATAACTTAAAAATATCGTTAAACTTAGTTGTCCCCGACACATTTAAATGGTCAACAATAATTTTATACTATTATTTTTTACTTCTTAAGTGATCGTTTTAAGTATCGAAGTTAATTCATTTCTGAATTAAATTTATTATTATTACTGACTATTATGTTGACCATATCGACTATGTTTCCATCAAATTGTTGTTGCCGGCCAAGGTACCAGTCAGACTTTGTGTTCGTCTCAATTTGTAATAAAAATATTATATTTTGATACTGATGAGCCTCAAGAATATTACTTAACCCAAAGTAAATAAAAACTTCCACAATGACATTTTACTCAATAGTTAAAATGTCATTCTATTCTGTTATTTATACAGATCTACAATATCACGTAAATGGCCCCTAGAAATCATGCTTATAAATAAAATACATAGTATGCTAAATTTAAGTAAATTTTATTAATGTTTGGTTACTTGCACTTTAATAAGAGAATTTTAAGTTTACTTTTAAAGCGTGCGTGTCAGTACATGCTACACATAGTAGCATTTCACACGTCATTGTCTTATTTGTATTGATGGAAAATTTTTAATTTATAAGAAAGTTTCTGAACTCGGACGATGTTCAACTTCTGTGGGAGTGCGTGGTGAAAAGTGTTTTGGAGCAGCATGTACCTTGATCTGTAGCTCTTAGGATCCACCGAGTCCAGACGCCTGGAAATTCCAATCTATGACAGCCTTAGAGGAAACTTGAACATTTGTCAAAACTTAACCCTTTCTTATTTTCTTCTCTCCACCCCCGTTTGTGGCAGCGTTCCCCCTCCCCCCTCAAAACTTCCTCCACCCGTGCCACCAAGACCATCACTCTCATCTTCTTCTCTTCGATTCTTATTACTGTTCTATCCTTAGGCCAAAAACTTCCTGCACTTCGTAACGTATTATCTAACGAGAATATTTTGAGGAAACGTGATATTAATTTCGAAGCACAACGGGAGATTTCATCTCGCATCCCGTCACGGACTTCATTAAAAAAAACTTATGGCATTTATAGCTTTCCATACGAACACCGTCATTATAAATGTAAAAAAAAGTAACGTATTTGCCTGTCTGAACTTCTCTTATTGTAGAGATTCTTCTGCAGCTACTATTTTCTATAAAGAATAGTAGGCAATAAGTCATGTAAGTCTTTTTTTACTGTGCATCGTTATGCTAGACTTCATAAGTGTTTCAAACAAGACTGTAAACTAATTAAATGTACAATTTCAATTATAGCTCATTGTAGTTGGATCAGTAGGTATAACTGAGAGTATATTAAGGTCACATGTTGACAAACTTAACTGCTCAATAATACCTGCAGCCAAGCTATCATTGGTTCGATACTTGAAGGAATGAAACTGTACATTTAGGCCTAAAGCACAATCGTGCCATTTGATTTGTGGCAATGTATTAATTCTGTGGCTGTACCACGAGTCCTCATTGGCAGTTAAATAGATTTTCTTCGTTCTTCACAAAAGTACGCGTGCACAAGATGCAGTAACTTGAAAAATGTTTCAAATTATGTGTTTCGTACGCGTACCAAATACTGAAAGCTGTTCACATTAATATGAACTCTTTTGGAAACCGTATTTTAATATTAGTAGTTAACTAAATAAAATATTTAATTGTAGGTACAGACGATGACTTAATGCTACATTAAAATTCATACACTGCATTTATGTTTTACCTGCACTGCAATCTTAACATTTATGACGTTCGGTAACTTTACAGTTGGTTATTTTATATTTATGTAGTAAACTCTTATAAGGATTACAATCTTAACAAAGAAAAATTTTTGCTTCATATCATTTGTTTAATTAACTGCCAAAAATCACCATTTAACGCATTTGTGCAGGTTATATAATAAAACTTGCAGCATTCAGTCTACTCGAACTTTGCAGGTAAATTTTCTGTATAATTGGCTATTTGAATGCAAGTCTATAATTTTTTCTACTAACAGTCGTTTAGCCTTTTAATAAGTCTAAGTATATTCAAACATATGGCAGATCATATGTGTATTATAACATTTTCGTTTAGTTTCTTCGCCAATTTAATTTTAAACGCGGGAAAAATTGTTTGTATTCCCCGTAGATTCAGCTCGATAAGTAGTTTTAGTTTTTCTTATTATAGCTGCATAAAAACATTAAAATGGTGACTTCAACAGCTAGTTTAAAAGGAATTTTAACCAAGCAAGTTATACGTAGTGAAAATTGTACCTACTTTGGCTTTTACTATAATTCACCAAAATTTCACAATAAATATTGAATGCTAAGCTGAAAGCACGGCACCAAATGTCATTAATAAGCAGTGGAAAGAAAGAAAACAAATGGCTTCCAAAGAGCTTACCTGTGTTTCTGCTTAGATTATATTCAACAATAGAACGAATTTCCATATCGTACGCGTTTTACTCAAATGTGAAATGCGTATACAACATAACAAAAAATATGACATTACGCAAGTTTTATGATTATGAAAAAGTCCATGGAGAAGTTCCGAAGGTTTGTTCAAACACGTATGTTCCATTAACATTCGGATGCGAAGTCTTCAGTGAGTTATAAAATACATAACCGGGCCATAAAGCCGCGCCCTTGAACCATGCCTGCGTCGCTGAGTGAGCCGAGAAACAAAGCTTAGTTCCAGTTCGATTCTTTACTCGGGCACTTATTTAAAAACTATTTTCAGAGCCACTCGGATTGAACTGGTATCGTGGGTTTCACTGGAATAAATATACATACATACATACATACATACATACATACATACATACATACATACCTACATACATACATACATACATACATACATACATACATACATACATACATACATACATACATAAAAAAAGTTTCACTGAGAAAATATGACGAATTTTGAAACCGTTTTCAAAGTACCAAATTAACTGTGGACTATAAACCAAATTAAAATATTTTTCAGTAATTTTTCTTGTGATTCCGTTTAACAAATTTTGGACTTGATACAAACGGTTACGTACTTCAATTTATTGCGTGTTTACACGGAAAATTGCATGATGTGAATTTCAAGATGACTACAAAGACTTGTTGAAATAATGGTTGTGAAACAAACCTTAGGCAAGTGATTATGTAGTTAGAAACATACAAATAATACTTACCATGAAAAAATTACTTGTTTATTGATCACATTAAAAAATAACACTTTTAAACTAAGTACATTCATCAAATTTCTTAAGAAGCACTGCTATAGAAAGGAGTTTTAAAAAAATGTATTACTTCATTATTGATTGTGAATTGTGAATTTTAATTTTGCGTTCCTCGTATTAACTACGCAAATAAAATTTTTCTAAATATTCTCCTTCCATGTAACAGTATGCCTTTAAAGATTCATAATCAGCGTGTTTGTTGTAAAGTTTTATCTTTTAACTTTGATCTAATGATAATTTAAATTTTCAAATTGAATTCCTATTTAAATATGGTTTAAGGGCACCGCCTACCTGCACGTTAGAGGCTCAGATGTGATGGAGATATAAGGGCGACCTTGTATCGTGTATCAAATGCCACATCGCCACAACGAGCTAAGTACTGAACTAGCTTGCAAGATTCCGGCCTAGCCATTTTTACTATGGAACAATAAGCGATGAACATATAATTTTATTGGTTGAAAGTCTGTAGTAAAGTTCATTGTACGTTTCTACCTAAGTTTCACATAGATCCTGTTAGTACATTTTGAAGTACGGAAGTGTGAAAAGGCCTTTTTAAGCTATGCTAGATGGCTATGAATCAGTGGTTTTAACGAGCATGGTGTCTTAATAGTGCGTGGTATTAAATAAACGCTGAAAAAAAAATCAATGGATTCCTACGCTTTTTCGAAGCCAATATGGATAATATACTCAACAACATTCCTAGATAATTTAGCGAAATCCTATTTTGCTATATCTCACTACTAGATGGCGCAACAGCACATTAATTTTCATACCTAGCCCTCTTTATGTATCTATGATTGTCATAAAAAGGGGGAGGGGTTCGCAATTTGACCAACATCCACACACACATATTTACATACGCATATTTATATATCTATATACACATACATATATTGGGGGAAAGCGGAACTGTGCAGGCTGGTTGAGAAGGGTACTCAACAAGGTTAGTGAAAAAGTTTTGTTTTTCAAAATTATTCTAAAACGGTCACTAATGACACCCTTAACAGCATTTTCCACCATTTAGAATATTCAAAAATATTTTGTTACCCCCTTTTTTTTAGAAACTAAAAAAAATATTTACTATTGTTTTTCACTTTCAATCACATTATCTGCAATAATATAATTACTAATACAAAATTAAAAACAATATATTCAGATACCCACACTAAATATAATAGCGCGTTAAATTTAAACCACGGGGACGAAGTCGCGGGCGACAGCTAGTATAAAATATCTCTATCAACACAAGTATACAGTCTTAATTAAAATACACTACATAGTACGACAAAGAAAAATCCCAGAATTTTCATCTTTCTGAGTTTATTTCAACTTTAGCTCTACTATCCTCGGTTTTCATTCGTGCCTATAAATCATCTAGGGAAACAATCTTCTCAGCAAAAGATACATTTCAATGCTATACGATCACACGTAAAGTATTTTTATTTTTCAATTGACAGATGTCTGCAGGGAAAAATTTTCATACTAGTAACTTGTCCTCTCAGAATTCAGACACTTCAATAATTAACTCTCGTGTTTTGTGTACAGAAATTTTTGTGACGTGCCCAAGGATTATTCACACAATCAATAAATATATGTAATATTTCACCTGTTTGATTTTTTTCTCGATAAATCCGTGCCATACGTATATAAGCTCGGGCAGCAGTAAATGTTTACTTGGAAGTATAAAATTAAAGCAGAGTATCTAAAATTTGTGATTACTAAAAAAGATAAAAACTTAAGTTTAGCATGTCCTTAGATTAGACTAAGTCACATAATTATCATGTCTACAAACGTAGTCATGTCGTCGTGGGAAGATATCAGATACAATTTAAACATTTCATTTGGACATGTCTTTAACCAAATTTTAATGACACTGTTGCATACTTAAATACACTGGAAAAGCGAGACAATATTTAAAGTCAACCAATCCTCCAATAAACTATAGTCTATTTTTCCTACACTTATTGGCGAAAAGATTTTTGCAACATTTAGTTTCGATGCGTCATGTGCACAACTGCAGCTCTGCTACATCGTCTGTGGTTGGATGATTTTACTCTCACTGGCCTTGGCAAATTATGGACGTACAGACTCACAATAAACTTATTCTGATTGGTGCAGTCAAATGAGAAACGTGTCTGAACATAGACACGCTGCCAATAACCTTGAAACAGAACTGCCGATGTGCACGTGAGTCACTGAAACAAAGTGGGGCAAAAATCTTTTCGCGACAAAATCGTGGCCCTACTTATTGGATGAATCAATTTGTATAAAGTGTAAACAATTTTGGGACAAATCATATGCGTTTTGTGTTGAAGCTGTACAATTGTAACTGTGCCTGTTGATTTAAAAAACAATGCTTCAAATAAGTAGGGACCTGAAAAATTCGTGCTTTCTTTAATCAAAAAGCTAGATTTCGATTATATCTACGTTTGTGTCTGTTTCACTATTGGTCCTTGACTCATTTGAAACCTCCTGTAGAGCGATGAGCCAATAATACAGAATCAACTAAATGCAATCCCAATCACGTGGCATTACTGTGTCAGAGAGCTGCCAATGAACAATTGTTGTCTTCTTGAATACACAGATATTCTTGGAGGCTAGCCTACAGGCCAGTGAACTCGCGAATTTTTCCAGTCTATACAAGTAAGGAAAAGCCAGTATCGACGCAAAACCTTCAGTGTTGTACACAGCACGCTGGAGCCTAGCAAACAGTCCACTTTTCCCGCTATTTTCAACTGTCTCTTAGCGTACTAGTGCCAAAAGTTCAGAATATTTATGTTTATATGCTGAAAGTTATTCAAAAAGGAAATCTATTTGGAAACAATAATAATAAAAAACTGAGAATAACCACAAAGTTGTACCAATGGTCACCCCCTTTTTACAGCCTGCTTCACTTCTTTATAAATTCACCAAGCGCAGGCTCTAATTAAAAACATAGAAAAAATATATTTTTTTCGCTTAACTTTGGATACTTCCAAACGTTAAACTCTTTCACGCGGTTCTAATAATATACGCTAGTGGTTCTCGAGTTATTAATACTAGTTCTATGTACAGTTAGTTATACTTTGAACAGTTATACTTTAAGGGTTTAACACTTTTAGCTGTTTTAATGTGTTTGCGTTCACAAAACGTGAGAACGTTAGGGATGACTTTTGCTCGTTTATCATATGTCTTAAAACATCTTCAGACAAGGCGCTGAATTAGTAAGCAGTCTTTCCGTCAGCAACTTGACTGAACGTGAATGTCAGCTGAAAATCCACACTTTCACGTACTCTTATCGAGATAAACGTGTGGCGCGAGTTGAAAAATAACTGCAATGTATTTTTGGAAAATGAAATTAGGTTACAAAACCGTAACCAATAACACCTGTTGTAGTCACTTTAACGCGCAAAATATATGTCCTTGCAGTTGAAATAAGGTATCGTTATTAGGTAAACTGACCATATCACTGTAAAAAAACTTCCTAAAATATTTAGGAAGTAATTAACCCTCGCTCTTTGGTTTTTTAATAGTTTCAAAAATGTTTTTTTAATGCAAATTAATGTATATATAAAAAATTCAGTCTTACAATTTTAACACTTATATATCATAGACTGTAGCTTAATTTTTCTGTTACAATACATCAAACGGATTTTTAGATTTATGCCCCATGAAACATTACATATATTGTTGTTAAAATAAGTCAAAATGAAGCAAAATAATAGTTTGCTAGCAAACGGTACATTAATTTAGAAAACGCTTTCCCAGATTTGTGTATCGTACGACTGTACACAGTCTCAAATTTTTTCAAAGCAATATTTGAGTTATTTCCAATTGTTTGAAATAAATGTTGGAACATGACCTTAAACGCAGTATGGGACAGTTACCATACTTCCGCCTTGTAAATATGCAAACTTTTACAGTTGTTACAATACAAGTCTGGTGACTTTAGAATAATTTTGACTGCTTTATAAAGTTTAGTAGTGTTACCAAGTATGTATGGGAAACAATTCTACCATACCTACTTTCCTAGCGCTCCTATTCGCACGTGCGGCAAATTTACAAACTATTTTTAGAGTGTATATCGTGATAAAACTTAATATCATGAGAAACCATGCTGCAGGTTTCACAAAATTGGGAAGGATCTGTACAGAGTTCACTAGCTTGCCAACATAGAGCGGGCATGTGTAGTTTCGCCAATAAGTAACCGATGTATCAAATATAAGATCAAAATTAAAATTGTTAACATATTTATGTTACTGAAGTTCAAAGTAGGGCAGGTTTAACCTATTGTTGGTAAGAAACGTTTCTTAAATGCTGCACGTGTTTTAAAGTATTTAAAAATTTTTTCCTGCCGTTTTGTAAGGTGTAAACGGAGTTTTCATCAAACAACTGCAAAGCATCCCATGCGTCAGCAGGCGGAGCGCTTAATGTTAGGTTCAAGATTTTTCCATACCAACGTTTAATATGTCCGTCCGAGATGATTCTCATACACGAAAAACAATTAAAACCCGCCATACACGGTGCAATATTTGGTGTGAGTGAGTGACAGATTTTAGGCAGCGCTTACCGTCGAAGTCTTTAGCGCTGGTGAAAGGTGACGTGAGGTGAATATGGAGCAGCGCCGGAATGTAGGGGGGGAACCGAAGACCCCGGAGAAAACCCGCCGACCGACGGCATCATCCAGCATGATTAACTGCATGTGAAAATCCTGGGATTGAACCCGCCGGGAATCGAAATCGTATCGCGTTGGTGGGAGGCAAATTGTATGACCGCTGTCCTCATTTTATGTGAGTTCAAGTACTAGGTTGTTAACAAGTTTTTTTTTTTTTTTTTAAACTGGGTACGTTAGGCGCCAATAAATTAGTAGCATTACATGTTTTCGTTGCACAAGATAATGGCTAACTTGTTAGTTTAGTTCAGGGAACAAAGAATCATTGAAATTGAAATAATATCAAGGGTTACGAGTAATTATTTTGGCAAAAAATTAAAAAAAAATTAAAAATTATAATTTAACACTTATTTGTAGATTTTCGGGTTGGTTAATATTCTGCCAAAATGTATACTTTATTTCCACATTGTGTCAAATTTTTTGTATAATTTCAAGGTAGAATGTTTATCAAACATGGTTAGTTGGTCTTTGGACGACTTCTTTTCTGATTGGCCGATGCTGAAATATTGCAGTGAAGTTCTCAATGAAACAGAACATTGTATACTATCAGAAACGAGAAGGCGAGCTCTGAGGGCTGCTATTTATGTGTAGCAATTTGAGTAGAGAATATAGTAGCCGAGCAAGTACTTCACCTAGGATACGACATCATAAGGAATATTTTTCCCTCTGATGCAGGCTTACGTGTAGGTCTAAGCCGTGTGATGTTCACCTAGTTAAAAATAAATTTCCCTTCATGGGAGCAGTCAGGATTTTAAAAAAAATATCCTCACCTAAGTACGCAAAGCGCATAATGTCTAGAAGGGTAAAATAATAAATCAAGTTTCTGGGATCGCATGTGTGTGTCTATATATATATATATATATATATATATATATATATATATATATATATATATATACACACACACTCTCTCTCTCGCTTGGTGTTCAGTCAGAAACATCCACACAATAAGCGCACCAAGCGAAAATGTAAGTGGCAAAATCTTGTACTTTTTACATGCATTATGTGGCAACACTGCACGGAGTAAGTCATCGCTTGTGCTCTACGTCTAGGTATTATTTTATGATTTAACTTACGTCGAGTATGTTTGGACTGCTCGAGATTTTAATACGCACCCACTATATGCAGGTCAGAACAGTAGCAGTAAGATAAAATATCTGCGGAGAGAGGGGAGGGTATAACAGCAGTGCTATGTTGCCACAATGTGCACTTTAAATGTCATCGTACCATTTGACACTGAAGTTTTCGTCTCTAATTCAGTCCAGGAATTGCGTGGTGTTGTAATCATGCGGTTGTTACTGTACACCTATACACACACACTTGTAAGCATTGAACATTATGTAGCCTAACCACCATAAAGGATAAAACATTCGAGAAGTAAAAATTAATTTAGTTTCAAATTTTATTATAATAAGCTGTCAAAGTCACGACTTGTAGGTTTTTGTGTAGCCATTATAAGGAAAACGGAATGACTGACGTTAGGACAGAAACCATTGTGACAACAACAAACTATTTTTCAATGTTTAAATACATAATTTGAAAATTCAGTAAACGAAAATTGCAGGCAATTATGTTTATGGATATGTCGCAAATAAAATACATTATGACACTTATAAAAGCAAAAGGACTTCTCGTGGAGAAATCACAGACATGTCTTAGGATAGCCAAAAATGCATATCTTTTACCTACAAAGTTACATCAATCTAAGTTCTTTGGTTTTTCTTATAATGGCTACACAAAAAAAAATGAACATTGTGTTTTGGCCGCTTATTTATTAAAAAAATTTTAACCAAAAGCTATTTACTTTGTGAACCTGTTGTGAAGCTGTTAGTAATTAACTAGAATTTCACATACATATAAAAATAAGAGCTGCACGCTACCTAATGCCTATAAATGGCAACATTAGATTTAAACGTAATTAATGGCTAAGGGCGCTGCCTTCTACGAGCTTAAAATTCATTTCAGTGTGTTAGCAAATACATATTTTTAAAGAAATTATTCAACGTGTATCCATTGTGTCAATGTACGAAAAGAAAATACACTTCAAGCAATGATGGAAAGTTAGTTTCAAAGCATCACGTCAATTAGAACAATCATTCCGGAAACCCTCGAAATTATTAGAAACAGCTTTTTTAACCTTGCATATATGAAAACCTATTCACAAGATTTGTGTGAATTTACTCTAGAAACAAGAAACGGACTTTACTCAACACTTTTCACCATTAAAAAATGGGGTTGCCATTGAAAGTGTCAGTCAGGCGAGTGATCAACAATATCACTGCACACAATTTCAATGTCTTTCGGTAGAGGCGATACCGCACCAGATGAGTCGGCCAATATCTCCCTTGGCGCCGTGCCTCACTCACACACACTACCAGTAGGCGAGCGCCTTAACGCTCATTTGCATGTTTCCCTTAATACTTTAACCTATATCTGGCTCGATTTAGTGTTAATTTATATGCTCTACGTAACAAATTATTTTCTAATTACAGGTCGTAATAGGGTAAAAAAAAAAACAACAAAAATGTCAGCACGTAGCCTAAATTGATTAAATTCTACTAAGGGAGTTCACGTGGCAAAATGCATAATTTTTATATTTACACGACATAGTGTTCGCTTTATAGAAGTTACTTGTGACTACATTTTCCACTTCTAAAGGATGTTTTAGCTCTCATAGTTTTCCCATAGCGACATTTCATAGTCAAAATTCGCAGGTTACTGGAACATAGGAATTACAAAAGCCAAAAGACTTACTCGAATGAAATAATTGACACTGAAATTAGATATGATGGGCCGGATGCCATAATATTTACAAACCTCAACAAAGAAATTTTATCTTTTTTTAAAAAATTGCCAGAAATGATGTCATATTTTTTAAAAAATACAATGGATTTTCATTTTTCGTTTTAAAATCTGTTAACATAGAGCTCCTAATACTATATAATTTCAGTGTAAATTATTTCACATGAGTTTGTCACTTGGTTTTCGTCATCCCTATGTTCCCGTAACTTGCATTTTTTTTTACTTTTGCACGTCGCTAGAGGAAAACTATGAGAGCTAAAAAATTGTTACATGTGGAAAATGTAGCCACAAGTAACGTCTATTAAAAGAACAGTGCGCTGTGTAAATATAAAATAATGCAATTTTGCCACGTGAACACGCTTAATTAGCAGTGGCGACGAAATTTCCTTAACAACGTTCAATCAACGAATTAGGAAGAAAGTCCTGGAAAAGATCATGCTGCGATGTTTAAATGTGTTCAGACCATTTACGTCGCTGTAAATATTTCAGCGGGAAGACACTCAGAAATAAATTGGCGAGTCGTGAATGTAAGAGCTTAAATCCACTTACGAAGAAAACTAGTTTTGCCACACCCAAAAAACGCGCTCACTTTGGCGAAACAAGAGGAAAAACGTGATATTTCACGTACTCAAAACAAGTTGCTGTATTTCAACCTCAAAACCGGCCGTTAACCCTTCCCCATGGCCAGAGCCAAGGATTTTCACTAAAATGAATATTGAACCAACTTGTTTCAATGCCTTTTGTAAACACGCATAGTTCTTCTTTATGGTCAGTGACTGTACAATTTCAACTCGCGCTTGTGAGGTTTCTACCTGCACAGAAGTGTGATGTCGCAGTTGTCGTGTTCTGATTGGCACAGTCAAATGAGTGACGCCTCTGGCCAAAGTCACACTGCCTGTGACTAGATATGATGGTTAGAGAAGATGGTTAGAGATTATGGTTTATCGCGGGTTTCAACGTAGGTTCTGCTTGATAAAAACATTACCGGTTTTCGCTTGTACGTCGGACTGTTAGCCTATTTAACTGAGCCAATAAGAACTCCGCTATATAACATTTGATGCCTGTTATTGGTCTGCAGACATCTACACTGTTTCAAACGCATGTCACCCAATAATACATGTTGCAATAAACTACAGTGTTTTCAAGAGTATGTTGGCACAAAATATTTTCGCGATACACCATCATCTCTAAAGATGGTTTATCGCGGGAAAACTTGACCGTTTGCTTGGTTTCATCCTATGTTAAGCTGACGAAATGACGACTGGCTTTCGCTGGTACGTAGAGCTGTCGCCCTATTTGACTGAGCCAATAAGGATCCCGCTATTCTAATATTTCATGCTAGTCAATGGTCTGCAGACAGGTACGCTGTGTCAGTAGTATATCACACACTCATACATGTCACAAGGAACTATAGAGTTTTCAAGGGTATGTTGGAAAAAAAAAATATTTCCGTGATATACCGTCATCTCTGCCAATGATCATTAAGGGTGTTCAGGTGCGATAAAATCATAATTTGAAATATTTATGAAATATTGTTAGTTTTGTAAAATACACTTGTGAGTACATTTTACTCTTACGAAACAATTTTAGCTCTCACAGTTTTCTCGTAACGAGGTGACAAAGTCAAAATTTGCTTGTTACGCTGCCGTGCAAATAGTGAAAACCAACTGATCTACTTAAGCAATATAATTCACTGTGAACTTACGTCCCACAAGTTATGCAATAAAACACTAAAAAAAACTACAACGTAATATTTTGAATTTTAAAAAATCGCAAAAGTACAAAAAAATGTGTAAATTCAGCAATTTTTTAAAATACAAAAAAAGTTCGCGGTATGTTTTCAAATATTTTATTACTTAGCGCATAGTATGTTATTTCACTGTGAATTATTTCACATACGTTAGTCAATTGGTTTTCACTATTTCCATGGCAGCAGAACATGCGAATTTTTACTCTGACGCACCGTTGTGAGAAAACTACGCCAGCTAAAATTGTTTCGTAAGAGGAAACTACACTAACAAGTATTGTCTACAAAACTGACACTATTCCTTATAAATAAATTTAAAATTAGGACTTTATCGCACTTGAACACCCTCAAGGGCGCCGTTTAACTTGCGTCATAGAGGCTCTTGAGCGACTGAGATATAAGGGTGACCTTGAAGCGCACATCAAATTCCGCATCACCACTACGAGGCAAGCCCTGAACTAGCGTGCAAGATTCCCGCCAAACCGTTTTTACTATGGGACTATCAGCGACAACACTGTCATTTTATTGTACGGTATGAAAGGTAAAGGTACGCTCTAGAGGCCTGCTTCATTCAGAGGCTCATGAAAATTAATACTATAACACAAAAATACCTTAAAAAGTTTTAATTCTGCCATTTTCACACCAGAAAAAGTACTTGTTAGAGACGACAGTAGTGTGTGGCAAATAAACAGGCCTGTGTAAATGTTCTTAAATTATTTTTGTAACTTAACCACGTGAAAACACGTCGAATGGCTTCCTAATAAAATCAGGATTGTTAAAAGTTTGCACGTCTCTGCACATTCCTAGTAGGCGGGCTCCTTAAGCAGAGCTGCAAATGTGTAAGTAAGGCCATGGAACTAGATGGTGCAACTTTCTTTTCGCCAAACTTCAGTGGCTCTACCTATTGCTAAGGGCCATATTTAATTTTCAGAAACAAATAAAAAAAGAACATGTAAAGTAAAGTGCTCCGTACGCCTCGCAAAACGTGAGATATTTAAATGTTTGTTGCAATGGGAGTTTACAATTAGAATTTGTCGGTTTGTGGACACACGCCATTGATCATGTTTTGCTGATCAAACTTGTGCTGAATGACAAAAAAGAACCAAAAACAGACATATAACACAAAAAAAAACCGAAAAAAAAGCAATTACAGAGGAATTTCGTCAAGTTATTTTTTTACTAAACAACAAAGAATTCTAAAGGTAGAATTCAGTCGAATATCGACACAACACCCCAAAACGAAAGACAGACACAAATAGAACCACATTCCCAAAATGAAAAAAGATGGAAGCAGATAAAAAACAGCGAACAGTGAACAACAAGCAAAAACAAGAGACAAGGGACAACACAACACAAGTTAAAACAACGAAAAAATGCAACGTTTCGGGAATGGCGGTCTATTCCCTTCTTCAGGCTGAGGCACAGGATGGTCGGAACACCAAGATGCGAATGCAAAACATAATCTGTATTTATACTAAACGACGCACTTTCCTTTCCGCATAATGGAAATAGGCACTTAAAATAAAAACTATATAAAGTACATGTAAGGAATATGGCCCAGTTTCGTAGCCATCTTTAGTAGAAGGCCGCGGCCTTAGATCTGGCAACCCTGCATACAAGGGTCAGTTTAACACTTATTTAGCTCTCCAAAGTCAATGGCTGTACCTGATTCGTTATTGTGTCCTACATACCGGCGAATCAGGAGACGCCACTGCAATTGGCAAGACAAAATTAAGTGTTAAAACGACCCTTCCTGGCAGGGTTGCCAGATCTAAGGCCGCGGTCTTCTAATTAAGATGGCTATGCCAGTTCTGAATATGGCCCACTAGTCGCCATTGTGTGGTAATGCCGAGGTTGATGTGGGATCGATACACACTATTCTCCAATATAAACATACACCATCCATAAATATATGTCTTACATAATCCATGTGTCATATTAGTAATACAATTAATGACTTAGACACACATTTTTTAAACTTAACCAGGCCATATTCGGCACAGGTACCTTACCTTTGAGAAATCGTGGCAACATAGAAATATTGGCTAGACTTCACCAATCTGTGTGTGTATTAGAGCGAGTGAATAAGGGGATAACTGCCAGCCATCTCAAGAAATCGTCAAGTGGAAGACAGACGCCAGTTGGTTGAGCGCCTTGTACGTTAAAGGTGACGAGGCATGTTGTGATCGAGTAAGTTTCGACCGTAAGAGTCGTTGTAGTTCTTTTGCACGGAAATTACTTACATGTTATTATTCCACGTGTCAATAGACAAAGGATTGAACTACAGACATCAGAATGAATTTTTCTAACTTGCCTTCAGGAGACTGACAGCAGATGCTCTAAAATGCCGTTTTAGGTCTTTTTCACTATTTTCACCTCTATCACTACATACGATAGGACTTAAGTAAATATTTTCATCTGCATATAATAGTCATTTTACCTTTCCTTGAAAGGAACTATACTTCCAGAACAGTTATTTTCTGACATACATTGTAAAAAATTTCCTAAAATGCAGTATGAGACAGTTACCATATTTCCGCCATGTAAATGTGCAAACTTTTACAGCAGTTTTAATAATTGTCTGGAAACTTTAATACATATTTGACTATTTTATAAAAAGATTTAGGAGTGGTACAATGGATGTCTGGGAAACAATTATAACATACCTACGTTCTTAGCGCTCTTATACGCATGTGTGGCAAATTTACAAACTATTTTTTTAGGGTGTAAGCATAAACGCGCAAAAGTTTAATTTACAGGAAACATTTTATTACATTTGAACGATTCTTGTAATGCGGGCGAATTACAAACTAAAGAAGTAATTGCAGCAAATATTGTGTCTCAGAAAACCAGAGAATACACGTCAATAGACCAGAAAACAAACAAAAGAACTTTGTTTGCAACTGGCAAACATAGGCATAGTTGTTGCATCGGAAGGGGGGGGGGTAGGGGGAAGACAGGGGGGCAAGTGCCCCCTCAACTTCAAAATAGTTTTAAAAAATGATAAAATAAAGATAATACCTGTAAAATAATTACTTTTTATATAATCTTTTAACAGAAGGCTAATTAAATTTGTAGCCAAAATTTGTTTTGAATTATTACCGTAGTTATATATTTTCAGCAAGTTCTTAAAAATTTACACTTTTTATTTGTGGTTTTGCGAAAAATACTAGATAATGTGCCACCCCCCCCCCCCTTAAATTTAGAGTCACGCTATACCTATGAACATAGGTAATCATATACAATTCCGCAACGAATTAGTCAGTGAGTTACAAGAAACACTGAATACAGTACATACAAGCACTTAAGCACAAAAAAAAAAAAAGGAAAAAACTCAGATAATTTTAAGAAGGAATTCCGCAAGTAAGTTAGGGCCAAGTAATAATTACAACAACAAACAGACAAAACGAAACATACAACAAAAAAACTGGATGTAGACGACACAGCAGAAACACAGACACATTGACAAAAGCGAACGAATACAAAACAGCTTGCGGCCGCCTACCTCACGCTTCAAATACGTTGCAGCATGTTCGTAAACAGGTTTTTTTTTTCCTACGGAATCAATCCACGTGTGCCCGCATTGTGCCAACAAGAAAACACACTTCAGATAAAGTCGGAACCTCATTGTTAAGACACCATGCTCATTAAAAACACAGTTTCTAAGCACTCCAACACGGCTAAAAACGGCCATTTCAGACTTCCATATCTTAAAATGTACTAACCGGATGTATGTGAAACTCAGCTTGCTACCTGCAATGAACTTAGTTGCAGACTTTTCACCAATGAAATTAAATGGTTTCCGTTTAGTGTCCCATGTAAAAAACGTTCGGCGGGAAGCTTGCATGCTATTTCAGCGCTTGGCTCGTTGAGGCGACGCGGCATTTGATGCGCGCTTCAAGGTCGACCTTACTGCTCCGTCGCTTTTGAGCCTTTCACGCGCGGGCAGGCGGCGCCGTTAAGGACGGTGCCTACCTGAGAGAGCAAATATAAGTAGATACTAAAAACTCATGGGTTCACTGACGTATAGGCTAACCTCCAAGAGTATCTATGTGTTCAAGCAGACAGCAGCTGTTCATTGGCTGCTCGCTGACACAGTCATACCATGTTGTTTCTTTATTATGGGCACAGCGCTCTCCAGGAGGAGTCAATAAGTCAAGGACCAATAGTGCAAGGTGACACAAATGTAGAGATATTTGAAATCTAGCTTGTGCATAAAAGAAAATGCGAACTTTTCAGGTTTCTAATGATAATAAATTACTACAGACCCTGGTTTTTCGCGAAAATAATTTTGTCCCACTTTGTTCTGCTTCGTGGTCAGTGACTGGATGTTTTAACTCTCTCGAGTCTTGGGATTCTACCGGCAAATCACAGCCGTGAGGTGTTGCAGAGACTTAATTGTAATTGGCTCAGACAAATGATATGCGGCTCTTCATACAGACACGCTGCCAATAATCATGAAGCAGAATTGCAGATGTGCACGTAAGGCACTGAAACAAAGTGGAGCAAAATTCTTTTCGCGAAAGACCAGGGGCCTTAGGAATTACTTTTTAAATTTAGTTACATGTTTCTCAGTACCTGTCAAACCTACATGTATACCACCACCTTCCTCCCCAACGACTTTTATGTTCATCTCGGTGAAAGTGAGATCGAAATTGCTACAAGCCCTGCAACGGAATGCAAAGGACACGCGGAACGGAAGTACCCCGAGATAACCCGCCGCCAACGGCAATGTCCACCATACTTATCCACATGCGAAAAATACCAGGAAAGACCCCTCTCGGAATCGAACTCGGATCGCCTTGGTGAGAAGCGATTGCTCTTGCCACTGCGTCAACCGCGGATCAAAACACAAAACTCAATGACAACAACGAGGACTTCACAGACGTATGACTCGACAAAAGAACGAAGAGTACACACATTACACAGAAGGTTTCTTTAGAAGAGTTTGCCGCAACGTTTTGGGAGCTGATATCTACTCCCGTCTTCTGGCGATCTTAATGAATAAGATTCTGCTCGAAATTATTTCTTCCCACTGCAAGAGACACTGAAACAAATTAAGCAGCGACGAAATTAGAGTTATAAGAACTAATACACGCTTATGCAGCACTATGAACAAAAATGTAGGGGGCAAAAACTTTAAATATACGTATATTGACACGATGTCCCACGATTAAAAATAACTTAGCTTCTTGAGTAAGTTTAAAGCAAGAATAAAATTACTGACTGAAACATAAATTGTCATAAATTAATTTGGGGTTACGGTTATCAGTTATTCTAAATTTTTATCTCTACCTATTTGTTAAGGAACAGTTATTATTATACGTAAAATCCGGTTGAAATAAGTGCGCAAAATTTCAAATAATTCGAAGGTCTGGAAGTAGGTGTACTGTATTTTGAACTGAAAGACTTTATTACATACATCCCTACATGCATACACACATAAATACATATACATACCTACACACTTACATGCACAAACACAAATGTATAAACATATTTTATTAAGATAATAAAAAACTGTTGAAATACAGAATATTACATATTATTATTTGTACAAATATTTGACTTAACATCGTCTAAGCTTTCAACCACAAATATGTTCTTGACAAAAGTTATTGCAAATAAACAGGTTATACGTTCTGTACTCAAAGGTATTTAAAGTGAATTAAAATATTCTATGCTAAATATATACAGAATGCTTAAAATTTAGTGTTCTACACATTTTCGTGAACTATAAATGTTCACGGTTTTATCACGTAGTCATTAAACATCAATTGTCAAGGTACTCTTGATTTTCGCGAAAAGAATTTTGTTTAAACTTATTTCAGTGTCTTACGTACACATCTGCAGCTCTACTTAGTGCTTAGTGATTGTATGTTTTAACTGTCACACGTCTTAGTGTTCTACCCGCAAATCACAGATGTGTAGTGTCGTAATAACCTTGTTATGATTGGTGTTGTCAAATGAAAGACGTCTCTGCACAACAACACACTGCCAATGTCCTTGAAGCAGAGCTGCAGGTGTGTACATAATATATTGAAACAAGCTGGTGCAAAATTCTCTTCTCGAAACCCAGGGGTCGCTTGTAATTGGTTATAGATGCATTACTTTACATTATTAACGAGTACTAAGCATTTATTGATACTTTTAATATTGGAAGCGTTCACAGCGTTTATTTCATTCTATGCGATGGTAAACTGCTTTTCCAACGAAAGAAAATAAAATTGTTGCCTTATTACGTGTTATTTGAATAGACATAAAGTAAAACTGTACAAATATATGCCTATATTAATATCTGGCTACATATTGAGCAGTACCAAAGTGAAAATAAATGCCAGGCCAAGGGTCCGATTCTTGAGTTGTTGCGAGATTATTCCGAAATCCCGAATAAAAAAAAAGGGTATTGCAAAGTACGGCCAAAGTGCTATGGCTGTTGGCTTCGAAGTGTTTCGGATTCACATCTCGCCACCCAAAAGGAAGTGAGGTTATTCTGAATGGAATTTTTCACTAGGAAATTACTTTCACTCAAGAATCGCAAAATGAATCCCATTACGAGATTTTAAGCAATGTGGCAATGAAATTATTTCACAACAACTCAAGATTGGAGCCCCCACAAGGAAAGGTAATGGATAGGGCCCGGTAGTTTTTGCGAAAAGATTTTTGCCCCACTTTGTTTCAGTGTCTTACGTGTGCACCTGCAGCTCAACTTCATGATTATTGGCAGAGTGTTTTTGTGTAGAGTTGTAATTAATTTGACTGTGCCAATCAGTACATGAGTAACTGTGACACAACACGTCTGTGATTTGCGGGTTTGACCTCCAGACGCTGGGTGTTACGACATCCAATCACTGACCACAAAGCAGAGATAGCAGGTGTGCACGTGAGGCACTGAAACAAAGTGCTGCAAAAATCTTTTCGCGAAAACTACTGGGCCCTAGTTATTTGAACATTACGTCTCGTCGACAATGAGGTCGTTAGAGACGGGATCACAAAACTTATATTTAAAGACATGCAAAATTCACGTTACTTTCTGACAGCCGTATAGTCTCCAAGTGACTATAGGCTCGTTCGAAGTCTCCCGCTGGCCGATATGGTCGTGACTTGCCGCGGAGAATGCTTACATGGTAGAGAGGCCGATCTCTGTAAAGACGTAACACACGTAAATGACAACACACATAAGTTCGTGGCCAATTGAATCGCAGATTATGCTGTGGTATGTATAGGAAAGTGAAGTTCCGTCTGATACCAAATGATAACAAGAATTTTGCGTGTCTCTACTTATACTGTATCCAGTCCAAGATTGAAGCAGAAATAAAAACTGTCACAAGTGAGATTTTGAACATTGGTTGGCTGGTTAGTTATCAGTATCCTTGCGGCAGGAAATAGGTCCTACGCTAAATTGCTGTGTTTTAGTTCAGGTTAGGTGATTTAATCGTTCAATTGCGTTCTTTTAATCCTCTGTAATATAATATCACTCTGTGCGCATGAAATACTACATGAGCATGGATAGGATTAACTTCGACTTACTCTACAACGCCAACATCAGTTGTGATTCCATTTCCTCCACAGCGAGGCACGATTCCGTTTCTCCACCTGTCGCCAGTCGATAGCTCGCGAAACACGCGGAGGTGGTGGGACTGTTTGTTGCACAGCCAATGCCGTTCAAGCGCGCGAACAGGCGGAGTGAAACAAGCTGCAATCTTGGAATGGATACAGTATAGTACAATGACGGGAACTGGTAGAGGAGTCGGCGATGGCCTCTGTTAAGGACGTTTGACCAGTAAAATTTAATTTTTTATATTTGAGCCAAACACTGTTCAACTTTTGCACATCAGATAAAATGTCATTTCCCAAATAAAAAAAAAATATTAGGAACTGCACTGAACTAAGCGCAATAGTTATAAACAAAACTGGAGTTGAGACTAAAACTGCAGGATTGTAGTACTTCCATTCAATTAACAATTCAGTAAGCATAAACCAAGAGCAGAGTAGAATCACAAGGTAGCTTGTTCTAAATGTCCCGTAACATACTTCAAATGAAAAGATTGCTTAGGTGTGTGTAGATCCAGAAG
>PNEQ01009770.1:0-45412 GCA_003012365.1 Medauroidea extradentata
AAACATGTCCACATTGTTGTTGCTACATCTCCAGCGTTGTTCGATATTTTAATTATAATCGATTTTGAAAACACATTTTCAAGGGCTCCTAACACCCTTCATATGCACTTTCGGGACAATTGTCAAACGTAAACCCTACCTTATTTTGCGTAAGGAATCACCCTACCAAGTTTGTCGGTCGAATTCACACTCACCCTGTGTAATAAAACACCAGTATATTTAAATTATTTAAATTTTTTTTTTAATTCCATTGTGAGATCCCTCAGAATGTGAGGCCCGGGGTAAATGCCCCATTTGCCCCCCCCCCCCCTCCTTTAAATGCGGCACAGCTAGTGATGGGTTGTTTTTAACGGTTTCATGCCTAATCACTTCACTGCTAATCAGTGACGTGTGGTATCGCAGACAAATGAAAAACAAACGCATTTCTAAGCTGCCAATAACAGCTGCAGCTGTGAACCTGAAGCACTGAAGCAAACTGCTGCAGAAATGTTTTCACGAAAAAATGGAGTCCATAGTAATTAGTCAACCGAGCCTCAAAGAAAAATTCCACTTACTCAATCAGAGCTTAGATAGTATTAGAACCTAGGAATATATTTTACGACATTGACCTAGTGGGCCCGAATCAGGCGTTTTTATGTACAGTTATAAAAAAATAAAATATACAATAATTTGTGAAATAATATTATGTCGGTATAAAATTTACGAAAGTTTCGAAAAATATAAATAATGTATTAAACATCATACAGGCTTAAATAAACACTGCGTGAAATACGTGGAACTTGTGTATTTTGTAAAAGAAAAAAATGTTTTCCTGCTGCCCAAAATACCCCAGCAGTAGTAGTAGTACAATCATAAGTGACCATTAACTTTTCCATGGATGAGATCAATTCGGTTATAATATGTACTGTACATGTTTGTGGTAAGACATCGCAAACTACTTTTATCATAATTTAAATTTTTGTATTTCCGTATTTATAACATGAGCACAACATTCAAAATAACTTCAATAATATGTGGATGGGGGATCGCTTAAATATTTGTCGTGAACAAATAGAATCTCTAATTTTTATTGAGTAAGTGATTACCAAATAAACTGTCAGGAACTTAAGCTGTCACAAAATTATTTCAACATTTACAACGAAGTATTTAGTAACGACACAAACTGCATAGAATTCTATTTCCTACTCTGTGTGATGTAGCCTAAGTGAGTGTTAATATGTATCTTGTGTTTGCGGTGTTCAATAGATGCAGTAAATTAAAACTGCATTTAAATATTTTAAAGTTGCAAAATATAACATTCAACAGTAACAAGTGTGGTGTCAGAATTTCTTGGTTTGTGGACATACGCTATTGCTCATGTTTTGCTGATTAAACTTGTGTTGAGAATGTTACAACCTGCCAAAATATCAATTCGACAGTAAAGTTTATGTAATATTTATAAAGGAAATTAATTCTCTGATTTCAATTATAGACACAAAACTTCAAATTTAATAACTAAATCAACTCGTGTACCTAAGTTTTATTTTAAGTGAACAAAAATATATCACATATTTTTAATAAGTAAACAAAACAAATACTACAAATGAAACAACTACATTTACATGTATTTTTGTATTTAAAAAAAAATTCTGTAAATACAAAAGTATTTCCAAATTTTAGCAATTATATTATGTAATGTGTTTTTATATACGTCAAGCAAAAGTTCGTGGCATGTTGTCTCAGTGTGAATTTCTTAATTTAATTATTTTCATTGGTTTAGCGGTGGATAAGAACAAAATACATCCAAAATTTGTCTTTGAAATTTCATTATGCGAAAACCGGCTTAGATAATTATTTTTGAAATAAGAATATGTGGTCCTAATTAACATCTACAAAACTAACAATAGTTAAGTTTATATAAATATGAAATCAGGACTTTTCCCAGTTAAACACCGTTAAAATACTTTTTTTAAAAAAGTTAAAGCAATGGGTAGGAAAATGGTTTTTCAGCAAGGTAAGTAGTTACAGTTGATAAACGTAAAGATACTGAGGAGAGTGATGGACATTGGAAGGGATGATGTTAAACTACATATTTAAACGAAACAAATAATTCGTCTGGCGTAGTTGATAGCGGTCGGATGCCGACCACATTTTTTTTATTAATATTGTAGGTCTACTCGTCGGGATACTGACGAGTGGACGCCTTGCGTGTAGGTTTTAGCTGAATATTTCATTAATATTTTTATTTCCAAAGATTTTTTTAAAAAAATTGTTTCATATGTTTAAAAAAAATACAACTAATACGAAAACTTCCAAAAGACAATTGAAAAATTCAAATATGGTGGCCTCCATGTACACAAAAAAAAAAACAATGACACAAAGAATTACAACAATTGAAGTGGAGTGATACACTGTTGGCACAGCACAGTTTTGGCGACTGTTTAATAACCAAGGAAAAAAACCATTATGACTGAGACAAACTTGTTAGGACAACCGTTGAACAACTGTAATCAATTAGGGGTATTTTTATTTTTCAGGACGGGACTCACGTACATCGTCTCAATATCAAGTACGAGATAAATGGCACAGATCATACACTGGATCTTGTTCTTAATACGTAAGTATATCACTTCTCAGTGGAGTAATATAAGCAACACACATTTCTGAAACTACTCACTTTTGCGGGAAAACATAACCTTAACTATGCTGAATATTCTAACGAGCATAACTTCAGCACAGGACTGTTCCCTTAAATTTAAGGCAAATGAATATTGTACACTGGCAGCCATAAAATATGAGAAGTACGGCATATTACAAATTATAAATATAAACTGTTTTTTCTTTTGAAAACAATGCGATATAAAAAACCTAATATGTATGGCATTTTCAACACATATTTTCTTTACCAATATTTCAGATTACTTGATATTAGCGTGTGCATCCTTCTTTTCTTACAGAAACCTGATACCAGAATCTTACTTTGAAAAATACCAGCATGATGATGACTACGCAGAAAGGAATCCAAAACACGTAAGTATAACTAACTACGACAATTATGGGTTGACATTCAAAAATTCTATTGCAATAATTCTGCACGGAAAATTAATGAAAGATTTCCATTATTATTTACCAAGCTGTTTACTAAGAATATATCCTGTGCTTTGTCGAAGAGAAAATTTTGATAATACAATATGAATAAAAGTTATTGCTCAAAAACTAAAAATACAATAAAATTATCTAACCCCCCCCCTCCTTAAGTAACAAAACTGTGGCACTTTGAGTCTACAAATGCTGCAGTATACATACACACTCTGTATAATAAACCAAACATGTGCATGGTTTACTATTTCAAATAGTTTGATTTAATTTTAATAATTGTGCAAACTAGTGTAATTCAATCGATTTAAAACTTTCAAAATAATCCGATAGTTTGCTTTAAAGTTTATCTCGTAGCATTATTACGACACATTTAATAATTTTTTTTCCTAACAAACAAATTTTTTATATTTTTAATGCGGCAATACTTCAATAAGAGCTACAATCTCACAGTTGAGTGCGCAAACATTAAACTTAAGAAAAATTATTCTACAAAGGAAACGTAGGCCTATTTAGCTATCACAGCTAATGGTTCATTATATGCTAGGCTTCCGATTAAGGCCAAAATCGCAATGTTTACCTACGTAGTGTCTCGAAATACCCATTGGAGCCAGTTCCATATACTTGGCTGATAGAATGTTGTCCTATAGATAAAATATCAATAGCATTCTCTCGAGGAAAATAATATGTTCCCGCCGAAGCCATTTGACCACGAATACATCATTGTTTTCGATGGCCTGGCTTTGCTGCCGAAATTCAGAAAACACAATAACATGACTTTTAACGGTATTGGTGTTAAAATTTTCCGTAATTGCAACAGTGGCCAGGAACCCGAACTGGAGCTTTTTTTTGTATTAATTAAAGGTAATCAACGATTTCGAGAGGGATCGCAGGCAGTGACATATTTCACTGCTGTACGTAAACATTAAAACAGACTTCAATTAAGACATTATCACAGCTAGTTCCAACATGGCTATTTTTTTTTAAGTTCAAACGCACCTACATCTAAGGAAAACATGTACCTATCAAAACAAATTGAATATTATAGTGGTGCTCATTGCCGCAAAGGTGAATGCTGGAATGAAGCATATCATGAAGCGAAAGTGTAAGCAGAAATTTTCTCTGACCACGACACGAATAAGTGCCGGCGAAAACATTAATTCTGCAGGTATTGTTCGTACTGACGAAATTAATTTATAAACGTATTTGCTAGGTGTCATTTAACAAATCAGAAGTCAGCATAAAATTAAATAAGCCAACAAGAAAGGAATAGAACTGTTGCTGTTCAAAATGTATTAAATAAGTTCATTGCACACCATTTCTACTCTTGTTGTACCTCCCCTATTTTCACCATTTAAGTCTCAAATTACTAGACTCGTAGTAGCTTCACAGGTTGTGGCGTTATTTCTACCGTTTGATGTAATTCATTCAATCATTTCAAACACTCTACGAAGAATGAACTATTTGCAAAGATCTAGGTATCAGCATGTCGGGTTTGCGTAGCATAGATATGGTGGGATATAAACTGTTTACAAGGAAATTGTGATATGATTGATACTGTTCGAAACACGGTAATAACATATAGAAGAATATTTGTCTCGTAATGTTTCAATACCACGTCTCTGTGAGAGTAGAGCTATCTACAAGGCCGCTATTTACAGGAGATCACTGACATGCTTCCTCGACATACACATTTGATTCCCTACCACCCCAGTAGCAATTTTTGGTTGGATCAACGTAGGCCCAACGTTTGCCTCAAGGTTGGGCCAACGTTGGAAAAATTATGTTGGCCTGACATCAAAATGACACTCGGGCCTACGTTTGCCCAACACTCATTTCTTAATTGGATGCCAACCCAAAAACAACATTTGTCCAGCAATGGCCTAACTTTGACATCATAGGTCGGGCCAATTTCAAAATGTCGCGTGGGCCTACGTTGGCCCAACGTTCGTTTTTAGTTGGATACGAACTAATTTCCTATAAATTACCAACAATATAAGTGATGAGAAAATGCTGGCATTACGTCAATTACATGCATAGTGCAAAAAATATTAAATTACGTTGGGCCGACATTGGCTAAACGTTGAATGAACAAAATGTTGACAAAATGTACTCTAATAAAAGCAAATTTAGGGCCAAATATATGCAATTCTCTTATTTTTAGAGCTCTCGTATACAGCACAAACTACCTAAATTGTGTTTAAAAAAATACCACAAGGACACTTGTTTCGATCCTACAACCCTTGCCACGTACAGACGATACTTACCTTACGCCCCATTACCTTACCAATTACTGTACTATCCCAACATTAAAGAAGGTATCTTTACTTTGTTATCTTGGTTAAGCAATCGACAGGAATGCTTACTTGAATTCCAATTATTTTTAAACATTATATTTTATAAGTTATTTGTAAAACTATCCATTTGGCTGGATTTTAGATGTCTTATATTTCTACACTAAACACATTACATCGAGTGAAATATTGGTAGTGTTTCAGACACGTAGCCATTTAAATTTATTTTTCATTAAGTTATTTTGTATGCTCTTAGTGCTATGTCATACACATTCTAGTTACTCTAAAGCAGAAGAAATATTCTCCCGGAATTACGAGCAAACTATCACATAAGCCTACCCTAGTAGCATCCTTTATGGGGTCTAAAATAGGCTCAATTCGGTTAAAGTGCTGGAAAATATTATATGCCAACATTTGACTTTCCAAATTATCTACCGTACTAAATATTCTTATCTTTATCAAATGTATGGCAAGATGTGTGCGTATTCCATAAACATCCAACGTTAATCCCAGAGTTTGATTTTACAACATGTAACCCACCATTTACGAACCGATTAAAAATGAGATACATAGTGTTTGTGCACAAAATAAATAAGCAAAGATCGAAAAGCATATTAATTATTTTGCAGAAAAATAGATAAATGTTAGCGAAATTATTGTTACACAACGTTGGACCAACACAAAAGATCGCACTAAAACCCTACGACGTGTAACCACCTACTTGTTGCAAACATTAACATTAAAAAAAAATCAAGGTTCAAAACATTATTGATTTAATAAAGATTATTATAAAAATATTTTAACGTTAAGCAATTGGATACAAATAGTTTTACATTTCCTTTTTAAATTTGTATTTCTGTTACAGAGATTCTGTTAGTTTTAAAATGTTGGGTCAGAATAAATTTAAGTATTGCTATCAAAATATTTCGAATGTTTAAAAAATCTCTTCCAATGTTCAGTTCTAGAAAAAATACTCATAGCATATAGGAACAAACCATCTTTTCAATTTTTAGTTTTTTTTTTTTTCTGATGGCAATACGTTGGTGTTTTAAAGTTAGTCCAACGTAAACTTTCATACTAAATGCCAACCGTATGTTCGCAAAAACTTGTCAACCAACCATTTTAATTGTTCTGAAATTTTCTCTTCTAATGCTAAAATATTTTGGATACCTCACAGTCTGTGAGATTGTGTATAACATATTTCTATTTTCCATTTCCAATGTTATTTTGTGTATTAAAGAAAAAATGTTGGTTTTATAACATTAGCTGAACATGAAAATCTACACCAAAAGCCAAATATATATTTGCCAACTTGTTGCCGACGTTCAACCAATCATTTAAATTCTGAAAAATTCTTCATTATTTTATTTGCACTGCTGATAACTTCCACAAAAATGTCGTTTTATAAAATTTAGGTTGGCTTACAGTGTTGGGTCAACATTGTATTTATGTAAGTGTTCCAACACAACATAATAACCAACAGTTCCAAATGATTCCCAACCATTGGCCCAACTTATGTTGCTACCGGGAATAATTGCTAGTATATAATGGTTGTCCTTCCAACATTTTCCCTTCACTCTTTTAATAAGTTGCTAATAATCAACTGTTGATATACCAACATTTACCAATCATTCTACCTATCAATGAAAAATTACTATGAAACGTTTTAACAATGTTTTTTTTTTTAACTAAGAGGTAGCGGTTGTGTTCTATGGAATGTGTAAATCCATTTTTTTACTAATTAATTTAATTGGATATTAGATGAAAAATAACATTGGCCCAACGAACTTAACTCTGTTAATAACCAACTGTTCTCTTTCTCACGTTCGTTCAACAATCCACCAACGAATAAAAAATTACCGTTAAGGGCGCGGTCTACCACAATTTTCATCACCAATATTTAATGTTTTATTTGTCCAGATATTTTTTTCTTATTTTAGACACAAAATGTGACTAAATTTGGCTGTTATGAAATTTTTTTTTCTCTCGTAGTTTTCGCGGAATGGCTTATTAAAGTCATATTTTGCATACTTCCGTTTTAACGACTACACTAAAACCAACTGATATACCAAACTCAAAAAAATCACAGTGGATAAAGACTTTGCAGGCTACAATGTCATGCTCATAAAATTAAAGAATAAAAATTATTTGTACTTTAAAAAAAATTATTGAATTTTTAAAATTTTTATTTTCAGTATCATCATTTTTTTCATTTCAAATAATGTTTATTCTTTAATTTTATGAGCATGTCATTGTAGCCTGCAATGTCTTTATCCACTGTGATTTTTTTGAGTTTGGTATATCAGTTGGTTTTAGTGTAGCTGTTAAAACGGAAACTTGCAAAATATGACTTTAATAAGCCATTACGCGACAACCATGAGAGATAAAAAAATTTCATGAGAGCCAAATTCAGTCACATTTTGTGTCTAAAATAAGAAAAAAAAATATCTGGTAAAAATAAAAAAATAAAAAATTGGTGATGGTGCATTTTAACAGTTTCCTTTAAATATATACATTTGGTATTAGATCAACGTTATTACATATTCTGGTGTTATTTTCTTAATTAGTTAAGTTGGATACTGGATGTAAGTTACGTTTGGCCAACATTAGCATATTTGCTAATAACCAACTGTTGTCATACCAACATTTACCCATAATTCTATCAACGAATAATAAATTTCTATGAATCACATTTTAACAATTTTCATTGAATTAAAAGGTGAATGTTTGTGTTCTATGGAATGTGTAAATCCTATTTATTTAATAATTCAGTTGGAATTCAGTGGAAAAATAAAGTTGGCACAACGTACACAAATCTGTTAATGGCCAACCGTTCTCGTTCTCACCTTTCCCCAACATTTTTCCAACGACTAAATAATAGCATTAACTGTATTTTAACAATTTTCTTTTAGTAAATATTACATTATATTTATGTTATTGCCTGTTTTGGCATTCTTTACTTAGAATTTGTTAGGTTGGACATTAGTTGTAAAAAACCGTTGGCCCAACATGTTCGTATACCCTAACAACCAACGGTTGTTTTTCTAACACTTTCCCATCATTCCACCAACGAATAAAGAATTTCCAAAAACAATATTTATGGCTGTTTTCTTAAATATAAATATGATATTTTGTGCCTGTTATGACACATTTCATCACTATGCTAATTAAATGCATTAAGTTGGTTTTCAGTTGGAAACTAATGTTAAGCCTGCGTTATTTTTATATGAGTTTTCCTACACAACCTATTTCCATTATTGCCAACCAAAAGTAAACCGTTGGTTTAATGTAATGTTTCCATCTCAACATATTGCCAATATTTCCAACCAATTTCCTACCGTTGGCCAATCGTATGTTGCTACTGGGGGCGTTACTTGTTCCAGGAAGCGGAGTTGTGCCACTACAATGGTCACATCAGAGGCATTCCTAATTCGCTGGCTGCCGTATCAACATGTGATGGTATCAGGTACAGTTTTGATTTTCATTCGTTAGCTCGCAGTAAGGAATTTTGCCCATTGGAATTATCCAAACGTTTTTTTTCTAACTAGCGTCGTATCTACACGAAATGTTTTGCGGTATCAGTATAGCAACATGACATCCTCCTGATTAGAACTCCCTCGCAATGCGATAGAAGAGTACCGATTAATTGCATTAACGGTAATCGATTATCAATGGCATAGTTGCATTCAGTTAGATATAAGTGATCAAAGTGTAACGGCATTTCGTTCATCACACTTAACTGTAAACTGTGAATATTCGCAGTCTACCAGTGCTTTCCCACATACTTAAATTGTTGAAACCGCTCCAGTGAGAGTTAGTGTTAAACTACACATTCTAACAGCGATGAAATGCTTACTGTTTGAATCTGAGATTTTCATTAGTTGGAAAACTAATTTGATTTTCCTTAGGCCAATATGTATAAAAATTGCGTGGTTTTACTTTAAATGTAATTATGTTTTCTTACTAAGTTGTGGCAAGAGCTCAAGAAAAGCATACACCAACGTTAAAATAAATCCAAACGTTATCAGTGGGATTATAACCCACGATCTCTAGCACGTCTGACCATTACCTTAATCTCTTTTTATGTTTATTGCAATTTCCGATTTTCCAGAGACTCTACATTACAGAAAAGTGGTAATAAGTAAATATAATTGTACTACCTTTACCGTCTGGAAACAATTTGTCTAAAGAAACAAACTAAATAATGCAAATAATCCACTGACAAAATCATCGAGCTGGATTGATTGAAAGTAAGTCCATAAAATCCATCAGTACACATTAACTTTCAATATGAAAACATATGTGAATGAAACAAAGCAATATACTTGGACAGGTCTGACGCAGTCCAAAACGAAAACTATTGTCTCGCAGAAAATAAACCACACTATTTCAAACTTATACAATATGCATCGCACGGTAAATATGTCAGTTGTTTGAGCCGTGGGTAGCACATGGCGTACACCTGACAAAAAAAAACCCTACGATATTGTGGACTTATTCACTACATGTTTATTCTTACAGATTCACCGTAAGCAATAATCTGTCAGAATGAAAATGAACATTATCCGTAATACTTGCATAATGCGTCGCGTCTAGCCATGTTATGAAGTCACGCAGCGTAACTGGAGTTGTGATGTCTGTGAGGAAGACGGTTGCATGAAACAGAAACCAAGCTGCAGCTCTTCTCCGCGCTGTCGGAAATGTAAAGAAGTCAAGTGAAGAAGCTGGTTGCCGCTGATCTCCTCTTGTCTGTCATTTATTATTATTCTCACATGAGTCCTGCACTATGTCTTATTAGGACTGCGTAAGTACACGCATTGCCGTGTCCATAATCTCACACAAGGCACACGCAGGGTTGTCAGTCAAAACTGATTCGGTATTTCCGTTGTTGTGTTGGTATGAGGATTTTATAGAAACTGTAGGCTGCTGACCTGATTTCTGAAGATATAACTGCATTTGCAGTTGGTATTCATGTTCTGCCTCATCCTGATATTAGAGAAACGTACAGATGGTGAATAAAGTATGTCGTAGGGCGAGTGGTGTAAGGCTTTGAACAGGAAGGGGGAGGAGCCCATTCGCCATATTGGTAACTGAAAACTGTTGTTCATTACTATAGCAACGAGTATATTGCGACCACGGCCATAGAGGAACAGGTCTGGACACTTGGAGTTGAAAATTGACCCTCTTGTGACTGATCGGCGCCATTGGCACTCTGGTATTGTTTTAACCACGGTCGTAGAAGAACAGGTCTGGACACTCGCCTATCTAACAATGTATTTTGCTTGACCCCCTTGTTGTTTGGCTGTAGTTCGTCAAGTTACCGAGAATGTCGTACTTTTTGGCGCTGTTTTCCGGGCGGTCGGACTCAAAATCCGTCCACTTTTTTCCATTGTTAAATTTATAAAGTAAATAAAGATTGCTGGAGACTTTTCTTAAATTTGTGAGCGAAGAAAGTACTTCATAAATTGATAAAAAATGCGTTTTGATAAATTGTTTATCTTAGCGGAAAGGAAGTGGGCGGAGTTTAGTCCGACCGCCGTAACATCAGCGCCAATAAAACACAATATCTCGGTAACTTGGTGAACTACAGCCAAACGACAAGGGGGTCAAATATCCAGGCGAGTGTCCAGACCTGTTCTTCTACGACCGTGGTTTTATCATTATGTAAATGATCTACAAGGAGCAAGCACGTGTCGGAACTGCTAGCAGATGTGGTAGTACGACCCTATATTGCTATGTTAAATTAACACTTCATTACTAGTGGCGCTTTCAGTCATAACGGGGTCAACTCAATAACATTGTTAGATAGTGTCCAGACCTGTAGTTAATACCGTGATTGCGACTGTAGGTTGGCCAACCATAACCTCGTTTCTCAGTATATGTACAGGAACAGCTGATTGGACTCCGCCATATTGCAACCTGAATAAACAAAGTCGGCTTTGTCTCAGTAGAGGCTGCTAATGCTCCATCGGTACTTTTCTCCCATCTCTGGCCACATCGGATATTCGTCGTTCTATTCACGACTGCTTGCACTACTACGTCGACTGCTTTCATAGCTCGTTGGTACAAGTATCTTGCAGAGGCAAACAGTTCCTTCAGGTAGTGATTGCTCAGTTGTTTAAAGCGCTTCCCGTGCTCTGCGATAAGTGAGAGACACGAGACCGGCTTCAGACCACACTTGTTTCTGCAATGCGGCATGTATATAGGTCATTCGATTTAAAGTGAGCACTAGAACTTTAACCTTTTAAAAATACCACTATCCGTTACTGCATAAAATTCAACATTAACTATAGCTACCTTACTGCTTGTATGGTTGGCAGCAAAACTATGCAACATAGTTCCGTGTGTTTTCCTATTTAAATTTAACAATACAGAAACAAAATCAACCGAAATCGACATAACTGTATTTCATATAATTAATAATATTTTCATTACTAAACTGTATTGATTCATATTGACTGCACAATTTATCTTACATGCGCAAACATTAAGTGACTTGTTCAGAGAGGTCGTTAGCTGTTACGCGAGTAAAGAACCGAATTGGCTGAAAAACTGAACTTCGGCGGGGCTTTTTTGAATGCTCACTTTATCCCTCGAACCATATATCAGGTTGACGTAATACCGTTTCAATCGTTGTTAAATAATAAATCGCTTCACACTTTGTAGTATGGTTTATAAGGCCAAGCTTTACTGTCTTGAATAAGAAGATAGAATTGTATCCTGTGCAACTTACATTTGCGACTTATATATTAAGTGTCCGACATATCGCAGTGCTTGTACACTATATTGTTGCGGTAAGGGAAGATTACGTGACATGAACCATATTTTTGACAGCAAAAATGTACTTACTAAGGTAACCCGCTGTACAATATTTGTATTCTTATAGTTCATTTAAATTAACCGAGTCAGAATCTTATTCACCACCAGATTCCAGTCACAGTGCAACATACTATTTACGTCTTTCCTGGAACATACGCCAAGGGTTTTTATAGTTTCAGCTGTGTAAAATAGACGAACGTCATCAAAAGTCGTCCTTTCACCGCCAAGGTCCAGCACATAAGTATTCGTAATGTTAACTTACAAGTTTTATACACGTAGACAAAGTTCCAGACAGTTTTCCACCATTTTTATTTCCCTTTCTGAACGAATGGAATTTGTCGGACTGGACTCTTAATCGGTATATAAGGTATAAAAAACTGTTGACTAGTATTCGTGATCATATGCCGGTATACATAATTTTATTGTTTCTGTCGGAAAATTTGGCTGAATCACACTTGTCGTATGAAGTGATGATCAACTCATACCTTATCCATGTCTATATTGACGAAGGCGATCTTACTGTTTCGTAATAATGCAAGTAACTGTACATAGCGCAGGGCCAGAACGCATTGCAAAATTAACCGTCCTGGAACAATAAAAGTTTGTCCAGATCCAATCACATCCGTCAGATTTTCTTTTAAACGAGATGCACAGAGACAGCAACGGTGTTATGATCAGCGCAGAGAAGTGTCATAGGTGGAAATCTGTAGCGTTTATTGGACGGCAGTTTTTCGGTATGAGAACATTTAATTATTCTTCGTGAAAATTGCATAAATCCCCTCGGCCAAGCACGTCGAGACCAACGTCAACAAAATCAGCCCCAGTTATATACCAGTACAGCTTATAAAATTCGTATGGTATGCCGTCGGCATCAGGGATTTCTTTGGCGGTAATTTCTGTACGATGCTAGTAATTTCCAAATCTGAGCAGGGCAGTTCCATTTTCATATTGTTAATGTCACGAAGTTTCAGCCTACAATCTTTTAGTACTGATGGAATCAATGCGTCGCTAATTTTTTTTTTGTGTACAGCTGTTGAAATTAATTACAAAGTATTCTCACGACTGGTCTCAGATAGTAGCACTGTCCTTTCCCCTGCTAGTCGATACGCCTGCGGTTTAAACAATCAACAAGCTCATGACTGGATTTATTTGCTTGGACATACCCCATTGCGAAACAAATGACTGTCAAAAGAAAACTAACAATAAAAATAAGACAAGAAAACATAAATAAGAAGAGTATGCTTTAGTTGTCAGGATACATACACAACATGAAATTCCAAAACTGAAATCTGGTCAGATAAAACAAGGAACAAACAGAAAATAACAAAAATAACAAAAATATAAAAAGTTGACATGCGCATTTGATATTTTGTTATTTCTGTTATTTTCTGTTTGTTCCTTGTTTTATCTGACCAGACTCCAGTTCGGGAATTTCATGTTGTGTACGTATCCTGTTGACTAAAGCATACTCTGCTTATTTATGTTTTCTTGTATTATTTTTATTTTTAGTTTTCTTTTGACAGTCATTTGTTTCGCAATGGAGTTTTCCCAAGCAAATAAATCCAGTCATGCACTCCCATTGCACAGTTCTTTCAAAGATCACAACAAGCTCATTACGTTCTGTTTTACATATTTGTCCCACGTCGCTATATTAATTACGAAACTGTTTTGTACGCCTACGCGCCCAATTGGCAACGACATCGTCTTTAACTTCTGTGCGATGCATTAGCGACTTATTAAAACGCAACATTCCTCGTCCGAAACGTGTTGCGTCAGCAAACTTTTCATACGTAAAAATTACTGCACAATGGTCACTAATAGGTACCAACAGAACGTTATGTCTGTGTAAGTTAGTTAAATGCCGTGATTTCTCTTAGAATCGATTGATAAGTGCTGTGCTCTGTGTAGTTGGGTACTTGTAATGCAGACCGTGTGTGGCCGGAACTACGAAACTCAATTCAATGCGAGTAATTAAACCTTAAAGCCCTGCATTTGGATGGTCGACGGGGTGGACAATACAATTAAAATCACCACCAAATATATATTGCTGACAGTTTGGGACGAAAAAGCAGGAAAATGTTCTCCACAGAGAACTGGCTTTTCACGTTTTGGTTGGGGTCCCGACAGTGCATATACATTAACAAGTGATACACCATTATTTTTTTCCTGACATGCCTCGGCCTGATGGATGACAGTGCAAGTCTTTCAGTTCCAATACAGCACGTGTTATAATTACTCAGGGAAGATGTGAGTACCAACATTTCTGTACACACTGAACGCGTGAAATCTTGGGAATTCATGTGTTACAACTTCTTGTAAAAATAAACTACGTCAACCTCTTGAGACTAAAATAAAGTTTCTAAGGACACTGTACGATCGAAGGCCGATACAGCCCAAATATTGATGTTGAAATTGTTAACAACTCTATCATCGATATCAGTAGTTGCTCGTTTTTTCACCTTACTTATCCGCACGCCCCTTGCTATTTGACCGCCGAAGTTTTGCCAGGTCTAGAAAGTCTTGTCGGCCCTTTTCATCTTGTGATAGCACCTTTCCCTTTCGTACTGGACATCTACTCTTAGCCCGGGAGTCGCGTTCGTATGGTCTTTTATGATTAGTTCCTTCCCAGGTCCGTTTCAATCTCGTTCGCCCATGATTTACCCATTACACCGGTTTATTTTCAAGACACCACGCGTGAGTTGTGCCTGGCCGTCCTTAGCCACAGCACCATTCAGTAACGAGCTTTCTGAATCGATTCCTCCCCAACCGGTGTTTGAAGAGATCCTTTGTGTTCTCGAGAAGAAAGTTCTGGAAATTCAGTTTGTGAACGTTTAGAAGCAGGTACTCTGATAAGAGTCGTTGCTACTCGACTACGACAACTAGTCCTCCCGTAAGGGGAAGAAGTGTGGCGCTAGTAATAGGTAGGCACGTCACAGGGAGGGGAAATGTACTGTCCCTGACATGAGTTCATGGCACACGGTCAGTGGAGACGTAGCGCGGCGAAAATCGAGCCAGCTGCCTGTGCCACATTATTATGGCCGGTGCTGTGGTATTTTATCGTTTAGTCTACCTTCGTAACATTTTCATATTGCGTAAGCAGTAGGTAATAAATGCACGGATTTCATTAGGAGAAATGAAACAAGTTGTAATTACAGGCCCTAAATTTATAAACAAATAAATAAATTTTTCCTAATTTAAAAAGAATTAAAAGACTGGTACTGGTACGTCGGCGCTGTTTGTTTCAACTGGCACAAAGCACTCCTACGCCAAACCGTGGTAGCGGAGTGGTCAGACTATTCGCTTACATCAGTGATTCGAACTCGATTCCCTGTACGGTCAAACAGGATTTCAGCACGTGGGAAACTTGCCAGACTATAACTTTTGTCCATGGGATTTCTCGTTGTAGGTACTCTTGATCTCCCCACCCCCTCCCTCCTAAAATTACGCTGCTATTTCTTGTTGACCAAAAAATTAATCTTACAAGTGTTTTAAAGACCTTACTGTTAAATGATCGGGAGCGCGTTGTCTGTCCTAAATATGTTTTCCCGAAAAGATATTTCTCCATATAACACACCCAATAAGACGTTATTTATTAGGACGCTTGCCCTAAAGTAATTGGCTTTAAAATTTTGCCATGAAGTCGTTTGCCCTACGAGTTTATCTTCTCTACAATTAGGATAGATTATGTAAGGTTCGTATACGTTTATTTAGGTCGCATTAGGTTACTCTGCCATCTATGAGTGAAATGTTAAAAACATAAGGTAACTGCTGATTATAGATTAGAAAAGCTTGTAAATACGTGATAATATATTTAAAGGCGTTGGCCTTGAAAGTATTTTCTGCACCGCCATTTTTCCTTATCCTGAAAGCGTTTACCCTACAGTTAAGGATTAACGCCTTTAGGGCAAACGATGTGTATTCAAAGGGTCATCAAACATTAGTTCTTCATACTTAAGTCAGTGTAATTAAACAACTGAAATAATTGCTAAAATTCCATTAATTATAGTAAACCAGTTTTCATCGCGTGTCAGCCAAATTTCACTAACTTAAAATAAAATTTCTCTGTTTCGGTTATATCCTATTTATGTATCAACATGGAACCATAAATGCCATTAGGTTTTCTCTGTAGTGCTTATGTAAGCTCTTCAAATTTTAAAAGATTTTTTTTCATGATGAGCTTTGAAAAATGGGGACCAAAGAGGCTACACATAAACATGTTTGTTTGCTGGTGATTTCATCACTCCAAGTTAGGTTCAAATCGTCGGATGTTATGGCAGATACAATAAACACTCTTGGATTATGATGCCGTTAAAAATAAATAATTTATAAATTTCTATAACTAACAAATTTAAGCGTATTTGGTGTCAAACCGAGTTATAATGAGCAACCATAAAACTCTGGACTCACCTTCAGAAGGATCCGGGTTCGAATTGTGGTTCCGGCCATCCTGATATCGGTTTTTCGTGATTTCCCGAAATCGCTCCGCGCGAATGTTGGGATATTTCGTTAGCACAGGCCATAGAAGATTCCTCTCTTATAAATGTAGTTCCCATCTTTGTGTATGTTAATTTGTGAGTGTAAAAGTGAAATATAAAACCCACGAAAATAATAAACATGTTCTCTGCCAAAATTGGAAGTTGGAATCGGTTCTGTGGATTCAGACATATTACCAAAAGTCGTAATTTGCTCTTGAAGTGATATAATGAAAAATGGCAAACAAAACCATTTTTGTGATCGTACTTTTAATATTCACAACAGAAACTAGAAATACAGAAAAGTTTTCATTGAAAATGGTTTCATCGTTTCGTAGATGAAGAATTATCGTTTTGTCGCATCTCTGAAAATAAGATTTTTGCCCAATTAAAACATAACTGTTTGTACTCTTCATTAAGATGTCGTATTTCTACATGTGTGTCAAGTTTTCTACGAATCGGTCGCTTAGTTTAACAGATACGACACAAAAGTTTTATCTTCTCTTACAGTGCTACTTTAAAAATTAGTCTACAAAAAGGCAACGTATGGCTATATTCCGCTTGTAGTTTGTATTTCTTGTACACCAACACTGGATGAAATTCCTGGAGCGTTGCGATAGATACATGGCTTAATTCACTGTATGTTTCATTTGAGTCGAATACTTTGTTGAATACTATATGAGTACCGAGAGTCAATGAGATGTTCCATTGGTTCAAAACATTGAAAAGACACAATGCACAGAAACTTATTGTAACACACATATAACCACTTACAAAAATGAGATCGGATAAGTAAAACTTACCTTCCGAAAGAAGGCTAGAACAACTTTAATTCAAGAAACTAACATGAAGGAATACGAAGTATGTTTCAACAGACTGTTATGTGTGTTGTCATAGCGGAGCCATATTCGACGGCAAGGAGATGTACTATCTGGAAAGCAGCTCAAACCAGGGAGATGGAAAACTGAATATAGAAGACAGCAGACTTCATTTCCGGTACAACCATTCTGGTCAGGCCAACCTGAATTGTGGTGAGTTTGTGGATATTTTGCCACTCATAAACCCTGTTTCATCTTATGCAAGAAATATATTAATTACTTAGTATTTTATCAGTTCAGAAGGCCACCACTAATCCACTGGGAGTCCTTTAAATACTTTTATGACAGCAGAAATTATTCTTACTATTTAAACACCATGTTATTTCCCATTCGTTCCATTATAATTCTGTCCTTGCTAGTAAAACGTCCTTACGTGCATGCCATTTAAACATAATTTAATTTTAGCACTATAGCTCACTAGCATGAATAATCACGTAACCACATTACCACAATCACTTTGTCACTGAATCAGGCTACATACCAAACCATTGCCAATGGTTTCTAGAACCCAAGACGATGATCCGTTTCTGAAGAGTAATTTACTAACATACCACAGTGAATGTTGTTTCTACCCAGTGGACAGTGCAACGGCAAGCACTAAACTGGGTACTGGTTATCCGGGTCACTAATCTCTGTTCCTCTTTCAACAGTATTCCGTATAGAGGTGTCTGTCACATCCACTTCAACGAGGGGAAAAGTGAGGGACATGCTTAAATAGGTATGCATATTTTTGTATATGTATACATTGTAAATAAATGTATAACCAAAACGTATGGGTCGGGATAAAGGTGAGGTTTCTCCTCGTGGAGAAGAAAGTCGGCCTAATGTAGAGCAATTTCAAGCCAAGTGAATATTAAGGGAGTTAGAGCCTTGAAAGTCGAGTTCAAAATAATAATATTTTCGCAGAAAGTGGAAAAAGACTTTGAGTTAAATTACGATTAAGTGAACATAGAGCAGTTGAGATCTTTATTATGTAGGCTAATGAAATCACTGTCAATCTTTCTCCCCTCGAACATACTAGAGGTGGTCGACTTGCTAATCGCATAAAATTTATTTGTGTCAGAAATTTGTTCCTAATTTTGTGTTGCCTATTTGAGCAGTACATCGTAAGGAACAAAAACGATCATGTTGCAAGTGCCTAGAATGCACCATTTCATGTACCATAAAAATGCACAAAACTGCCGCTGTGCTGCAGTGACAATGATACAACACATGGTATATGGTTAAATGTGCTACCTCAGAATATTTATGATATGTGTACATATACATGTATATGCACATATACATACACACATACCTACAGGATAAATAACATAAGGCGTTGAGCTGAAATTCATTCAGAACCGTTTAAAACATTGTAATTTTACTTTCAGCTCTCTGAATCGCAACTAAATCCTCACGAAATGACATATGTTTGGATATAGCAGTTCTGTGTACTGAGATATCTCTATCAAATCGGCTTTTCTGTTAGAACTATGTCGATCTCTGCCGCCATCATCGCAAGACGGAAAAAAGATAAAAATACTGGGAAGTGTATTTCTCAGAATCGAGACTAGTGGGCTACTTGTGACGAAACACAATACGGAAAACCTAAGTTTCCGCTTATGTATGTCCAAGCTGGGTGAAACAACACACACGCGGATGTCCGTGGTAAGGAAAACGTCGCGGCCGGCTGGTATCTCGCTCCTGCATGATGCAGCAAAGCCAGGCGATAAACACATTTTCAATATAGAAAAACATTAATAAACAAGAATTGTATTAGGAAGAGTGAGCGATGGCAGGAAATCACGTCCCAGGTTTGACAGATTTATTAACTAGCCCCCTCCCCCTCCACTTATTTGTTTCATCCTAGGGTTTGCATAACTTCAGTAGTGTAAATTATTTTTAATACTTATACAGCTCAGAAATTGCAAGAAAAACAACTTGTGCTAAATGAGTATGAAACCTATTTTCGAACAGCATTTTCTTAACATTCTTGCACGAATGTTTTCATGAAGGTGTGCTAAAAAATTTAATCTTACGTCGCATAAATGTTTCTTAGAATTATATCCCATAGCATGTTCCAGCGCCTACCTGCTCTGATAAGATAATGTAATGCTGCATGTCACACGGAATCATAACTTTCAAATGTACAGTGGACTCATTAGCGCAGCAATTAGTGTCTTATTATTTACAAAATACGCATTAGATTACATCTTACTATATATTGTGTATTGGGACATACTAAGTTTATACATATACAACACAAACACAAAACGCATACACACTCTAAAAAATAGTTTATAAATTTACCAGACGTGCGCATAGGAGCGTTAAGAAAGTAGGTATGGTAGAATAGTTTCCCAGTCATCCATGGAAACAATCCTATACCTAATTATAAAACAGTCAAATACATACTAAAGTTACCAGACTTGCATTGTAACAACTGTAAATGTTTGCATATTTACAAGACGGAAGTATGGTAACTGTCCCGTACTGTGTCTGGGATAATAACTTCCTAAACATTTTAGGAACTCTTTTTACAGTGCACATAACTGTAAAAAATATTTTGATAATAATACTGCAAATTGATTGCTACTTTCCTCAGAGCATTTTTGGGGGGGGGGGATTGTTGTAAATACTCTGCTAATTCTCCTCGATTTGAGAATAAATCTACTTTGTTGACCTAAAATATAGGCTTTATGCTTTATTGGTTGCAGGCACTTCAGACAACACTGATGAAGCATCATTGGAACGAACATTGAAGAATGCACACCGGGTAAGAAGCTTATTGCCTCTTCTCTTGATTTTATTTTGGCGTGGAAATTCTAGAGCTAATTTTAAATTTAAAACATTAACTATACATTGTTTTGTCTTACTCGCACATGTAAGTTATCAGAATGGAATTATACAGAACGGAACCAATTCACGAAGTAATTTATCTTGCGATAATTATCCAAATTATAGGAAGATATAATGTATATTCTATAAAAAGAACAAGCATTAAACCATAATATTTGAATAAAAGAAAAGGTCAGAAAAAGTGGTTTCTACAAGGTTCATATGGACACAGTACACTTTGACCTTGAATAACTCAGCTCCAGTGATTTATGGGTTAGTTCCCTTCTGCATAACTCCATCGGCAGTTACCCAACAGTAAACAAATATTCTCTATGATTATTTGATGGCCTGAAAAAACTGTAATGCGTCTTTCGCGATAACGTGTTTTGAATTGTTGCAAGCATTCGATAAATTGCAATTAAAAATTGGGACTTTAGTTGTATAACTAAGTTAATAATTAGAGCCCACGATTATTCGCGAAAATAATTCTGCAACAGTTTGTTTCAATCCGTTATGTTCACATATGAACCTGTTCTTCGTGGTAATTGGCTGAATGTATTATTGCACAGACGTGGTTCATTTGACTGAGCCGACAGGAACAAGATTACTGCGACACCGCACGCCTGTGATTTACGGGTAGAACCCTAGACGCTGAGAGTTACAAACAGCCAATCACTGACCATGAAGCTTCGCTGCATATGTGCACATAAGACATTGAAACAAACTGTTGCAGAATTCTTTTCGCGAAAAATCGTGGGCTCTATAACGAACTGAAGAAAAGTGAGATTGGCCGAACTGTGTACTTCAAGTTATAACCTTACTGTGTCGGGATACTTTTGTAGCACAACACACCATCACTTTCAAACTTGTTCATAAAGCCTAGTCACATACCACAGACGACTATCACCAACTTTTTAGATTCATTCAATTTACTCACTATGACAATTTTTCCTTAAAACAAAAGAAAGTTCTATGCTATTTCGTAACTTAAATATTATATTGCCGCTTTGCCTCATGTCGATTAGGACTAAAACAAATGGCTAACGAGCTAGGAAGCGAACTTTATGAAGTGTTCGACTCATGCTGAGGTTATTTTCACTGCAGAAAACATGATTGATCGGTACCTTAAAATTACTTAATAAACGCGAAAAAAAAATTAACTGCAGTGGAGATATTCCAGGTTCAGCCAGAAATTGAAGGTAGATAAACGTTGATAGTTGAGACGTTCCACATAGCCGTATTGTATTTTTTTTCTCTTGTTGTTTCCGGGAGTCAAAATAATTTAGAAATCTTATGTTAATGCAATCAAGAAAATTGTATTTCTTATAAAAATGAATTTGAATACCAAATTTTTAAATCATGTCTAAATATTTATACTATCAATCTAAGTTCTCCATAATGGTCTCGTACCCAAATTAACATACGTCTTGCTACATATTATCACCTTTTGCAATTTTCTGAAAATGGAAGTAGCACACGGTGAAGGTTGGACACATTAACAGTAAAATATCACATTTGCACGAAATGAAGGGAAGAGACTTTGGTCTACTTAGAAAAGCTGAGTATTCAGCGCTGGCGAAGGGCAATATGGGGTGAGTATGCAGCAGTACCAGCATGTAAGAGTGACGAAAACGGGAGATCCCCGAGGAAACTTACCGACAGTCGCCCGGCAGTCTTCCTCCACGCGGAAATCCGGTTCATCTGCTAACAATGTATGATTCGAACGATCTGGAATGACGTCCCCAGATCTCTTAAGATGGCTTTATTCGATACCCACTACTTACGAATCTTTGATGGTTCTAACTCTTGGTTTTCGGACTCGAATGCAAGATAAGGTGATTCAGTTTGCCGTTTTGAGTTTTAATATATCATGTAGTACGCTTACTATAGCCAACCAACATAGTGATGTCAAGCAATTGCTTTAAAATTAGGTTAGGGGTGTTCTGTAAACTGCTTCTTTCAACATAATGATTCACTGGATTTTATTCATTACGTTCCAGATGAAAAGAGACATCGAACCCGTTGTTCGTGAGCCGTACAACGCCAACGAAAAGTCTCGCTATGTGGAACTCGTTCTAGTCGTGGACAAAGACGCATACGACATTCTGAGAGGAAGAGTCTATAACTACTGCAAACAAGTAGCCAACATTGTAAACATGGTGAGTTGGGCTATGAAAATAATAGTATTCTTATGATTAGAAACTTGAATTTGTAATCTTTTTCAGATACTTCGAACAATATCTTGTCTCTGCTTTAAATTTTAAAAAATTACTTTGATGGTAGTGTCTATGTTAATTTAAAAAAACTAAAGATTACTGTTTTTTATTGCTATCAAATGACATTTCAATAACTGATTTCGATTGAACTGAAACGATGCTAGAAGCATTGCATATTCAGAAAACTAACCGATGGCACCACAGCAGACCTCCTCCCCCCCCCCCCCAAAAAAAATCCCAGCAAAACTATCAGATGAAAGTATTTGTTCTTGGGATAGACTATAGCAGGCTATCACTGTTACCAGTCTCAAAATCTTGCAAAATTATAATGCAGCGAAATTTTTATTCTAAGTTAAATCTAAGCTTTGGAAACGTAATGCGTTTTTGATAGTTAGTTGTGTAAACCCTACTTTTTGAGAACTATAAAATACAAAAAGTTATATTCGTAAAAACACGCGATACAGTGAAATATAGACTGAAAAACTGGTCTTTATAGGAGAAGCCAAATTATTTGTAAAGAAACTTTAATTCCATACTTGTGTCTTTATCACTGACTAAACAGAAGTACAAGGAAGTATGTGTTTCTCTTACATTTTATCACGATATTTCAATGATTAATTAGTAATTTTAAATAGTCTTCTAGTATAAATCAATTATTTAGGCACCGTAAGCTGGGTTGACTTTAAGACATTACAAAAATATTTTGAATAAAGAAATTTGCTTCTGATAATTCTGAATATTACATATCTGCAACAATAAGTTAATATTTAGTCAGAATTGACAATTATGGAAAATAAAAATTGTGTAAAACTGTTCCAAAGCCACCTCAGGTGTCCAAAGCCGATCCTAAAGTCTAACGAGATCACATCTTTTATCAACTAGCGTCATTAGCATCGTTCTTTGCTATCAACTACTAAATATTACAAATATAATATTACAGTCCTTACCTTCGACAGGAAGGTTCACCATTAACTTTCTCATTCCAACTCAGTGCTGTGTGAGGAGGCTGAAAACAGTTGACTTTAAGATTCACATCACAAGGGCAACTGCAGAATCGGTATTCTAAAATAAAGCACGTTTCCTATTTATGTGTTTCTAATGTGTGTTTGTTCACTGAAAAAAAAATTCTAACATAGCCTGGATCTACTACAAGAAATTTGAAGCACTTATTGGTTGCCCCCCCCCCCCCCACTATCGGTCATTCATGTTCAACTGAACACCTATTAAAGCAGTGCATGTTATACCTTTAGTGAAAAATAATGCCGTTTGTGTCCAATACAAACCTATATACACATTGCCGCAGTTTCTTTTTTTTTTTTTTTTTTTTTTTCAGTTTTAATAATTGTATCTTAGACACGTTAAAGAGTCTGTGTCATTTGATTTCTTGTCATTTGATATATCTGTTACTGTGCATATTTGAAAAACAATAATATTTTATCAAAGAATAATTATTTTTTATGTTTGACCTTGCCAGTAGCTTTTTTTTTACTCAAAAAGCGAGGACTCTGAAACAGAATTCGATCACCACTTTCCTAACTACCTCTTAAATGGCTTAAATGGCATACAGTATTTTTGTTGACGACTCGCTTCACCGTAACTCCAAGATGTCGTTCTATATTTTTTTTATGATCTTATATAGATAAAGGTGGTCACAATAAATTTAAAACTTTTCCAAATATTATTTATTGTGACTGTAGCGTTCAGTTTTGATTATAAGAAAGTGTATTATATAATTTAATTATTACTTATAGTTATCTCTTGTATCAAATGTGGCTGAAAACTGTAAATTATCTTAATTGATAAAAGTAATTTTGGCTCCGAAAAGTGTTGACTTTATCATGAACTACCAATGAAAGTATAATATAGGTTTCAAGACTGCTCTGAAGATTCCATATACAAAATTAAGCAACTAAAACTGATTATAGGCTACACTTAATTTGTGCATGTTATCCGTAAACATGAAACTTATAAAGCCGAATCGTTTAGAGTTTTAAGGCAAAGTGTTTGAATTCAACACAATTTGCAAGTTCGTGTGAATCCATTAAGGTGCACGCCTACAATTTTTGCAACATCTAGCCAAACAGCACATTTCAGCATGTGGCTTTTTATAAGGAAATGTAATCACATAAGGTAATGGAATGTTTCATGTATTTGTGATTATATTGTTGAAAACCATAATTCTTACAAAATTCGATGTCTTCTATTTAGTGTTTCAAAAAACTGTAACAAATGTTCAACTAAAGTGTACTTGTAATTCCTACGATTCTACGCTAATAAATTTCATACATTGGCTCTTTCTTAAAGGAGTTTCCTGAGTTATAGAAAAACCAGACACTTTTTGAACATTCGAAATATATTTTCGTTCGATGTGTTTGTTTATTGTTATTAACTGAGCATTTGTCATCTCTTGAGGACATTTCACATGTACACTTAGATGCAGAAATATAAATTTTTAGATGTACTGTACATAACCTGAGTCTTGTTACACACTCGCAGTTGTCCTGACTCCCGAGTGATATAAATATCGTACATCAAATGTCAATATGAGCTTAACATTCGCACTAACCTTTCAAAGGCTGTCAGGTATCCTGGGTAAGTATGGGCTTCAGTAACACATTGTTCGTTTTAAAACTCTAGGTGCTTAATACTAGCTGTCACTATAAACTATACACACTTACTATTTGATAAAATAATTATGTTAGAATAATGTTTTCATTGCTTATAGATAGTGATAATTATAATGTGTGCGCGAATTATAGAGGGAAGGGTCTGTGGATGTGCTACCAAAATTTTTGTACATAAAGTAGACGAAGTAAGTGTATTTTAAAATTTGAATTCGTGAAAAATGTTGTATGAAACATGTTACATTTGTCTTTAACTGAAAAAATTTCAGAAAGAAACAATGTCTATCGTTGCATGTAAACACAGAAATCCCTCCGCAAATACTGTCTCTCTGAACTTACATAGTTCAAAATCTATAATATAAAATATTTTGCAGCAAATATGTTTCCGGTTACAGTATACAAACGAACCCCTAACAGCACATGCAGCATGTAAACAAACTCTCCAGCACACACTTTTTGTCGAATGTGCGTTGCTATCTGTAGTCGACAGAAAAACGTCTAAGGTGAGATTTTGTTCCTTATTGCATTTGCAGTTTCTCGGGCCCGAAACACCGAATGTTTTTGGATCCGTGCGTATTCAGCAATGACGTTCTGTTGTCGCATTGCTATGGACCTGTCCGTGACGAACTGGAGCCTTTGAAGTACTAGTGGACTCGCGTGCGCAGACATGTGCCGATTACAGTATTCATTTATTCACAAAGTTGGCAAAACTAGTTTTTAATATAACTTTCCCCTATTTTTTTTTCTCTTCTCTACATTAACTTCCCAAACCTGACTGCAGACTTCTTAAATAATTTGTTGAAGAAGGGTAATTCGTGCAACAATATTGGGTGCTAGGACAGGGGAAAACCGGCGGGCAAATGGGCTTCGCGGGAAAGTGGGTTTTAATAGTTCTTAGGTACACATAAAAATTGTTTCCCATTCATCAATGGTGGCATTCCCATACAATTTTAGGAAACAGTCAACTGTATACTGATGTCACCAGACGTGTGTAGTAACAATGGTTAACGTTTACTGAACTCACAAGCTGAAGTAATTCTGAAATTTATTTATTTTGTGCCCATGGTGGGTGTGTGTTTAGAACTTTCGTTGCTCTGTAGGTCGTTTTTTAGATTGTAAACGCCCACATTACATTAACAAGCTCATATTCTTCCATGGTGATTGCAACAAATACGATCATATATTATGAAGTATGTTACTTCAATTTTGGGTAGGGCTAATTATTTTTCAATATCTAATTTAGATAGGTACTTTTTAAGTGAAATGTGAGAGTATCACAAAGTAAAACATTTTGTTCCATAACAGGTTTATTCTCAATTCAATGTATTCATTGCCCTTGAAGGGGTGGTTGTGTGGAGTCAGAAGAATGAAATAAACGTAACGGACTTTGGCAACGTTACTCGTGACAATTTCCTGGACTACCGAAGAGATGTGTTATTAAAGCAGCATCCAAACGACAACGCATATCTTATCACGTGAGTATTCATTCAGATGAAATCGGTTTACTCTAGCAGATCCTTTCTTCACTTATAAACATACGTACGGGCTAATGAAATTACAACTAAGTATCATTTTCAAGTCGAATCTTATTGACCACGAGTCACTTCGCTATTTTCTGGAATGTAAAGCAAAAGTAATCAACATCAGCACTCTTGATGTAAATTAAAAGCCATGGTTTTAGCTGAAGTACATTTTTCAAAATACCTACACATTATTTTCCAATTTACGATATGTTTTCTCGTGACGTGATGTACAAATTACTCTCTGGTATTTGGTATATTCTATTCCATCCCCTCGACACTTAATGTGTTGTGCAACTGCATCTATCATACTATTTTGAGAATGGAAGTGTTGAAAATAAACGCAATATACTATTTTCGATTATTATGGTTATCAGTTATGTACCACTGGGAAGCCAATTCATGAATCCGCGTTTCATAACAACCCTAAATTAATAGATTTAGTGAAATTGTTCAGTTAAGTTGATATAATTAAGCAAACTATACTTAGCATTGTATTTATTGAAATACTGTCATATAGCATGAAATCAGCAAAATAAATGGTCAAGGACAAAAGACTACTAAACTACATGCTACATTCAATATATTAGCATCGTAGCAATCACACTCATTGAGGCCAACATGTATAGTAGGGAGCTGAGGAGAAGGCAAGGCAGAGCGGCAAGGTGGTGATGGGGGCCACACAGCCCTCCGCTTGTCACAAACTCCCAGCCGCATTCCTGAGCATTTCCTTCTCCTCAGTTGCCTACTATAGGTAGTACTTGAACAAAATATATATACCTTATAAACTATTTAAATATTAACACTGCTCGTTAAATTCTCTCAAAAATATACCTTCACTTGGGGTACAGTTGTAACGCAAATAAATTAATCAGTTGACACAAAGAGTTCATGTTACATTTCATAGACCCTTGAAGAAAGCAATATAAGTACATAACAATCACTTAAGCCCTAACATAGAAACGAAGTATTCATATTTCTCTCGAGTCAGAGGTTTCGTCAAAATAGCAGATACTAGTATTTCAGTTGGCAGATAATAAATTTCAATATTTTTTTTGTAATTTTTCTCGGATAAAACGATGTCTGATATCAATTTACTTCGATCTCTGACTTGCAATGTTGTTTTTGGCTCATTTAACAGCACCCTTGTTGTCGAAGTAAATCATGGAAGGCTTGGGGTCAGGCTCTGGGTGCATTTTTTTACACAGCATCCTAAACCACAAGGTCTCTTATGTTGGGAAACTGAGGGCTATATATTCTGCATGTACAGTACTTAAGGCAACTGTTCTCTGTTTTTTGCTAAACCATAAGACCAAACCACACATGATCGAGACCAGAGTCTTCGAACGTTTGTATTGTGTCCTATGATTCTTTTGCCGATTTACACTTTTCTATGTGGCAAATTAAAACATTTTTACCAACAACTATATTTCAGATATTGCCTTCCTATCCTTTTATTTTGCAACTTTGCACCTTATGCTTTAACTTTTCATTTCACGACGTCCCACTGGTCATCCTAGTTTAACAGGGCTTTCATGTGAAACTTCCAAGATGAGTAGTTTTCCCGACCTCGTGGCTTTTCCACAAAGTGTAAAGCATTAGACGCCATTATCGTTGCGTGATCTTTGGATGCAAAATATGTATATTATTTTAATTTTTGCATATTCGCTTTGTACTATTCGCTTGCTAAGGCCCGTAACATTTATTAAGTTCACAGTCTGTGGATAGACCGTGATTTAGTTATATTCGTAATAACAAAGCAAACTTTACTTTGCTCGGTGTTTACTGAAACACTATCACAAATATTAGTGTGTCAAAACGGCGAAACGAACGGCCATTGACAAAAGTATACCGAACTACAAGCAACATTTATTATACTCGTTTAAGAGCAATAACACTCATAAAGAATAAGAGGTAGGTAGTACTTGAACAACATGAGTAAAGAGAATTTGGTTAGCACTTGACACCTAGGTCTTAAACGCTTGTGAGGGGTGACATTATGTGAGTATGGAGCAGCGCCGGAATGTAGGGGCGGGGAAAACGGGAGATCCCAAAGGAAACCCACCGGCCAGCGTCATCGTCCGGCACTGTAACCACATGCAAAAATCCGTGGACCAACCCTGCTGGGAATCGAACCCGGATCGCCTTGGTGGGAGGCGAGTGTATATACCTTATGAACAATGTACATCGTAACAGAAATCTGCATTATTACCTCATATTATTGGTCATTTTTCTATTATGTACTGACTACCAAAAAAAAAAATAGAATCTTCCTGAATGAACGGGTAAGCGTGATAAATCTCATGCAAGGTCGAACGTTGCATTGCGTAGCTGATATACTGTTGGGAGTAAGGCACTGACAGTATTATCGTATTATCTGTAATACAATGACTTGGAGTGATACTTGAATAAATTGTGTATGTTGACAGAGGGAAACAACTTGTCGGAATATACGGGACCACGTACGAGAGGACGATGTGCTCGCCCAGGGACTCTGGTGGAGTTGCCATGTACAGCAGTTTGGCTGGAGAGACAGGACACACTGTAGCCCACGAGATAGGACACAACTTCGGCATGCACCACGACGACAACAACTGCAGCTGCGGTGACGTTCTGCACTGTCTCATGGCACCTGCACGGTGAGTTATTTTCCCTGACGGTTAGTAACGAACATCTTTTAGCGAACTATTTTGATAGATGTAACGATGAAATGCGATAGCCTATCTATTATAATCGATTTTCAATGACATCATCAACGGTATGCATTCGTTCATATAATGAAAGTGAGTTTTACCTCTCTTCGATGAAGTCATTAGAGACCGTTACACATAAATGGTCACAGATACGGAAACTGAGAGAAGAATCGGCCATGGCCTTTGTTGATAAACCATCCAAGTATTCGCCTAAGCGGTGATTTCAAAGAATCTTATGGAAAACCTCAATCAGGATGACAGGAGCTGGAAGAATTATTTAGAGCACTTTCAAAATGTGTTCCGATAAATTTGTAACCACTCACCTGGGTTCTGTAAGATGTGACGGGAGTTACTTCTATCTTGTGGGATTGTAGGGGTACTTTCTTTTAACCTGATTTTGACTTTCCACCGCCCCTTCATTTTAAGGTTTCACGCCTCGAATCACTCCAGTGAAGACGTGGCGGTGAACATCTGTGGATTCGCCTTCAAATGTCCGATAGCCTGTGGGTGTTACGCAGCCTTGGGCTGTTTACTTCCACGGCATTATTATTATTATTACTATTTTTATTATTGAAGATTTATAATGTGGCTGTACAAAACCTCGCTTGCATGACAACTTATTCTTGTCTCTTATATTTGATAGTTTCGACAATGCCATCCCCATTAGGAGGGCGAACCGTTTTAACACATTAATTTACAAGTTCTACATTATTTTATTTTATTTTATTTTATGTTTTAGTAATAGTTAAGGTGGAGTGTTAGACAATTTTATTGTTTTTTCCGGTTATGAGCCGTAACATTTATTCAAGCAGTATTAGCAAAATATTCTCTTCGACAACACTTAGGACACATTCGTGATAAAATGCTTGACATAAATAATAATTGAATCTTTTATTAATTTGTCACGCAAAATAATTGCAAGAGAATTTTTGAAAGTTAACCTATTATTCTGGTGAAATGATTCTGCATGAGAAATTAATTAAAGATTACAGTATTATTTATGTCAATCAGTTCACCGAGAATATGTCCTATGTTGTGTCAAAGAGAAAAAAATTGAGGATACAATTTGAATAAATGTTATAGCTCAAAATCTTAAAATACAATGAAATTGTGTAACACTCCCTCTTAAGAAACGTTTACAAATTACTATAGAAAAAAAACTTTTTTTTAATTACCTGAAGACGCGTTGTTTCACTGTGTCACTTTAACAAGGCTTAAAAAAGTTTGTAAAATATTTAATGTAATTATGTAAATACTACGCACGAAAAATCACAAAACCACTATAGTTGTAACATTAAGGCAGTAACATTAATTAACAAACACGGGGTTTTAAAGAAATGTGACGGCGATGTTTGTGAAATTTCAAAATGAAAGCGATAGATATGAAGTTGTTGACAAATTTCATTAGAGAATATCAATGTTTATTGTAGGAATAACAATAACTTACCGTATCTGTAGTTTAAATCGTTGTAAGAATCTAAACATGTTTTGAAATTTTGGTATTCTACGAGTATGTTGCAAACACACTACTACTACGATGCGTTATGACTGAGATAGTTCAGTTATTCGGGATTTTGAATGTGTTCTATATGTTCTCGTAAAGGATGAGACATTTAACTAGATGTATGCAGTAAATAAACTTATTTTGTCCACAGCTGAAAAATTTATCACATAAATAAGTATATTAACAGATGTTTAGTGTCATTTCATATACAGTATGTTTAATGTATGTATTTTCGCTTTTTTGCAGCTTTGGTCCCTCCTTGGTGTGGAGCAGTTGCAGCCGTGAATACCTAGCTGATTATCTCTCTCAAGGTCTGGATTACTGTCTTCACAACAAACCTAAAAGGTAGGATAAGTACCAACCTTACTCTTCTTCTTAAGAGGACGTGGTACATAATTCAACGCTATAAGCATTAATCTATAACTGTAGGTTTCTTGAAGCCAATTTCCAAAATATTATCAATAGCAATCCTAGACAGTAGTTGTATCCAACGTTTTAAACGAAATTGTTTCCAGTGTTACGAACTTCTGAGGCACAATATCTGACGCCGGAACCTCGTGCATTTAACCGCGGCGCAAGAGATCACGTGTAACGAATTAGTAATTCTGGATAAATATTTACTCATAAAGTTGGCAAATACCATTATTTAGGATTGTCTTTGAGTATTTTATCCATATTGGCTTCTTAAAAAAAGTAAGATTCAATGGATGTTTTCAGCGTTTATTTATCTACCACGCACTCTTAAAATGTACATGTATCAGGTATAATATTTGTTTTGACATATTTTTGTCAAGCAATCTCCCTCGCATACTAACACAACCGGCTGCGTTGTTGCACATGTGGGCAGCACTATAGCATTGCATAGCGGCCATACTCAAATAAATATGACAAATCAGACTTAAATGACTAAAGTTGACACATGCGTGGCCTAAGCCCTATGTGGGCACATTACATGAAAACAAGAACCATGAACGATCGTTAATTACACTCACTTAAAATCATTCATCAAGCAGCGAAAGTTGCCGCCCTGTCATACTCTATTATTATTATTACTTTGCCTGCACGTATCCTGCAAAATGCAAACATAGCCCTTGTTAACATACTCTCGACGAATGACATAATGAATCGACCCTGGCCAGCCTAGATTTAGTTCATTCCGCCTCTCACCAAGGCGCTCCGGGTTCGATTCCCGGAGGAGGAGGCCCCGGATTTTCGCTTGTGGGAATCGTGCCGGAAAATGCCGTTGGCCGGCGAGTTTTCTCGGGGATCTCCCGTTTCCTCCATCCTCTCATTCCGGCGGCGCTCCATACATCATGTCACTCCTCACCAAGAGGGAAACAACCGTAATTTTATATTTGTATGAAACAGTGTTAGTTTTGAAGCACAATATCCGCTTACAAAAAAATTTAGCTCAGCCAGTTTTCCCATAATGGCTTTTCAAAGTCAAATTTTGCATGTATTTAGTTCCACACCACCTGAAAACCAATCAACATGATGAAATGAATTTATTCACAGGGAAAGCACATGTCACGGACTAGGGCTTTAAGTATATAAAAATCCAATACAAAATGTTTTTGCATTTAAAAGAAATTGTAAATATAGCAAAAAAATTCCAAATTTAAAATTAAAAAAAAATACGTAACGTTGTTTGAATGGGTTTTATATGCCTTAAGCCCTAGTCAGTGACATGTACTGTACATTCACTGTGAATTATTTCTTTTGATTATGTTGATTGGTTTTTGGGGTGTGTGAACTAAAAACATGCAAAATTTGACTTTGAAATTCCATTATGGAGAATCTGGCTGAGCTATTTTTTTTTTTTGGAAGAGGGTAATATACTCCTATGTAACGTTAGCAAAACTAACACTGTTTCATAAAAATATAAACTTGTGATTTTTTTCCATCAAGAACGCCCTTAAGCGCTTACCAAAATCTCTCACTATCTTTCTCTTTCTCTCTCTCTCTCTCTCTCTCTCTTTCTCTCTCTCTCTCTCTCTCCAGTTCGTGTGGCTATAAAATTGAATGGAAATTGGCGGCAGCTTTTCATCCTCAGAGCTGCTCAGGAAACTACGCTCTCCCTTTGCCTGCCCCCACTATGCCAAAACAGCACTTCCTCAGTGGGCATGTGTGTCAAGACTTTACTAGCGACAGAGGACGTACGATGTCAGTGTGAACGACTGATCCATTTAAATGAAAATAGTTTACTGTTAACAATCAAAATCTTACTTTTATTTTTAAATATTTTAGTGAAAATCTGGCTTTGTGCTGTTATTATTGACATTTATTTCAATAGCCTTAGTTAATATCCACACAGCTACAACATGTTGCACAGGACAAGTCAGGTTCAGTTGCCAAAGTGCCGATTTTATACATGGTTTAAATAATAGTAATTGTTTATTTGTACTGCCTTGTTCTTTCCCTAAAAGCCTATTACTTTCGCATTAATTGTTGTTTCCATCCTTCGGCACTTGACAATGGCATTTATATAAAAAAAAATTTAAACTGTGATTTCAAAAACTACCTACGTGTACACTTTTGCCAAATTGGTATTATTGCAACAAATAGTAGTATGGCCTGAGTTTCATTGAATGACATGAATAACGCCACATATAATCTACTAAAACTGTATTAGTCGCCAGCTGGCCCCCGTAGTTAATATAATATTTCGTTTTTTCATTCTGAACAATTTTAATTTCTGAAGTTGAGTTGTTTTTTAATTTACCATCTCAATTTAAAGCAGCAGCAATTTGATATCCATTTCATACAGTGGAACCATTTACATTAAGTGTAGTACAATTTTGTTTCCTGTTAATCTATGTTTTATTGTTTATTACTGAATACCACATTGTTTTGGATTTATTATGTGAATTTGTTAGATTTTTAGCAGCTATAATCATTTTTGTAGTATATTTTTTTATATTTTTTTAACATATTTGTGTAATTTTAACAGTACCGGTTTTTACTAAATTTTTTAGTTGTCTGAACGTGGACAGTGACATAATTAGCCCTTTTATCATCCAAGTAGAATTTGAGTTTTTATTTATTTTAACAGTTTTCTTTCGAAAAGCACTGTTAAAGTAAATCATGAACCAAACCTTGAAGGTATTTCAGGCTAGGTTGGGGTCTGATACAGGAAATACTTCGTACCAATTCTCATTGTGGAGAGAATGTTTGAGACTGTTCATGTTTGTTGCACTGAACGAACTATTGTCATGTCTTTCCTTTTTTTTTATTTAGGTTATTGTATTATATACATTATGATCTGCTACCATTGTTATAATATATACATTTTTATAAATGCGTGCTGGCAAGGAAGACGGACACAAAATATAATTATGGCTGATGCCTATTACTGCTCATGTAGAACTAATATTACAAAATAAATATTAATTCCCAGAGGAACAGTTGTAAAGGAAAACCATCAATACGAAGCAGAGTGACATAACAATTTATTATTATTTAAAATATTGGGAAATTGAAATATACAAATGAGACATTGAATAACAAATTGTGTACTAAACAGTTATCATTTGATATCATAAATAGGGCCATGCAACCCCTTTTCATATTATGTTTACCTAGAGTTCACTCTTAACATGTTAAATCTGATTAACGTGAAAACAAGATGTAAGATAAATAAATCAATTGATTAATTTATATTTAAAATCATACATATAAACCGTCCTAGAAGACCAAACATGGTGCATAACACAATTAAAGTTTGTGTAGGGGTATAGAACTTAGCTGAAACGTAGAACGTAGTGATGAATAGGTGTCCAGAGAAAGGACATTTTGAGATAATATGTAAGTGAACTTGTTGAAATATTTGCGAAACCATGGTTGACAACATGAAGTATTGTTGAACTGTCGTTGAAGCCTAGTTGAAATCTTATTGAAGTACTGGGCCTTTTGTTGAATATACATTGAATAGCCCTTGAAGTATAGGGCTTAGATGAATATCTGTTGAACCCTCCACTGTAACAAATAAAAAGGAAGTGAAGAATGAATTAATGATTTTAACGAAACAAAACAGAGCGTAACACATGGACTCGGTGAGAAGACCTACCTATTAAGGGAAGTAACAAGAAAATGTCTTTATTAGTGTTTGCTTTATGTTTTACTGTAGTTATTTGTGTGTTTATTAATAACATGAACCATAAATTTCAACACATGCAAACTTTGAAGGACCTGACGCTTGTTTGTAGGCTCTTCCAAGGGCCGGTGTGTGGTAACGGCTTCGTGGAGGAGGGCGAGCAGTGTGACTGTGGCATAAAGGCAGTGTGTGACAATCCTTGCTGTGACGGCTACACCTGCAAGCTTCGTCCTTGGGCCAAGTGTGCGACAGGACACTGCTGCGACCTGCAGGTATTATTCCATATGACTATGATTTACAAAGATCGTTTCAGGAGACTCTGACAAATTCACGTCATTTGTGGAAATTAAACATTGTCATCTACACAATGCGACTTTTTATATGGAGCTTGACTTAATGATTGGTCTTCAAAATTGAGTGGAATTAATGTTGGCTAATATTGTGTTGTAATGAGGATACAATTTGGCTGCTTAAAAGTAAATTCATAACTGTGTCGTTAACATTCTGTATTTACAATAGCATATTTTTCTGGGCGCTTGCTTACAATGCATTAAGTAATTTGCATTTAAGCCCATTGAAGTAAACGGCATTACCGTATGTGGAAATCAAAGTATAGGTCTCCAAATTCCATCGTGTGCAGAAGATGTAACTTTGACATAAATTGGTGATAAGTGAAATATGACTAGCATAATGTATTTTACCAGCTAATTTTAATTATTCTGCAAGAAAACTGACATAATTAACCACAAGATAGGATTTGCAAATGTTAGTTGCTGTTCGATCTAGCTGAAGTTTTGCTCGAAAGTGCCAGATTCTGTGTACTGAACACTGTTCAAAGGCGACCAGAAGTTTATTGCCTCAGTGCCACATTTAAAATATGCATCGGCAGAACCTGACGTGCATGTTTTTTCAACGTAATTTACGAAAGCAAAATTATTTTTTTGGAATCACCTTCCTGTCTGTCTCCATGTACGTGTCCGCGTGTGTGTGTGCACGCGTGAACGTGTGTGTGCGTGCGTGTGTGTGTGCGGGCGTGTGTGCGTGTGCATGGGTGTGGGCGTGCCTGTGTGTGTGTGCCACTGTGTCCCTGAAATCATTTGAACCCATTGGCAGAATTTCGTCAAACTCGACTTTTATGTTTTATGTTCCTGACTTGTACGTACTTGCTACACATAGTTTCTTAATTGCGGCCATTTGAACAATTTTTAACTGTATGATATGTCTGTGGAACCATTTTTAAGAATTTAATAGGCTCAGTACTCACACCGTTTTTAGAAAACCAACATTAAGTTTATGTGTGCCATCAATTGCCTAGTCTTATTATTTTTCTTTTCACAGTGTCAGCGGTTTGAAAATTTCTCGAACATGTGCCAAATATTACGAAAAGTTTTTTTTTTTTTTTTTTTTTTTTTTTTTTTTTTTTTTTTTTTTTTTTTTTTTTTTTTTTCAGAATAAAGTTTAGTACTCATGTTGTTATTAGTAAAATTCTTTCCGTGTTCTAATTTTCATCAAGGTAGCCATATGAATATTATGTTAACATACGAGATTCTCTACGAACTAATTTTACGAATTTCATCACACTTGGTACACATGTAGGTCTAGCACATAGATAAACTAACATTACTTTAAAGTATTTTGCTCATGCTGTGTTCATATTTGCAAAATTATAGCTATTTGACAATTTTGTAAATACACGAGTTATCTTTAAAAAATTCTTCAGAACTGGAGCAAACATGGTACACATATGGAACTTAAAATAAGTTACTTGACTTTTTTTTTGCACGTGTCTTGTTCATATTTTTACAATGACCGCCATTTGAACATTTTTGAACACAAGTTTCAGAATTTCACAAACTGGGTATCCTGTAGCACTTAGTAAGCTGACTTGACTGTTATGTATTTTGTTCATGCAATGTTAATATATTTAATGGCGGCCGTGAAAATTTTTTGATCTTTCGAGATATCCGCTGAACAATTTCTCAGAGTTTAATCATACTCGGTGCACATTTAGTATGAGTTGTCGTTGCTGTTTTGCACTCTGTTCATACCGTTTTCCAAATTTACATCGTAGGTCATTTTTTACCCACACGAGATATCGAAAATATAATATTTCAAAATGTTTTCAGAGTTGGTACTCAGAGAACTTAGTAAAGTTACTTGCCTTTTTTTCATTATATTCATGCCGTATTTACACTATCGAAATGGTGGCCTTTTAAACATTTCTTGACCACACGAGTTATCAAAAGAAAACATATAATCGAATTTCATCAATCTCGATACACAAGTACTTAGTTCATATACTTGTAATTTGCTCATCTTTTTTTAACATGTTGGGCCCCAGAATTACTTTTGGTTAAAATAAAAATTTGCGTAACGTTACTTGAATGTTATTAAAAGTTAAGGGTTTAATTATGTGCTTCCCTTCGTTTCGAAGATTTCACGTCATGAATACATAATATTTAATACATACTTTTCGAGAGATAATTGGACCAATTGGAACCAAATCTAATTTCATACGCTTTAACATCAGGGGTTTGATTTGACAAGACATAATTGTTGTACTTGACCATACTAGGATACAAAATGACAATATATAAAATAAGATATTTAATATTTCCAAATCTACGTACCCGATGTCTTTTTTGGGTTAATTTTAACGCGCACAGAGGAATGTAGGTTAATTAGTTATGCAGGAAACTTCCTGTTATGCAACAAAATTAATTTTTCAGATATAATATTTTAGAAATTTTTATTAGAGGAATCAGTAGTTTTAATTTTGTAGGGAAGAAAGTTTGCATATCGTGACCACGATTGGGTTCATATAAAATAATAAAAAAATTAATGTAAATAATGATTTTTTTTAGTTATGCATACCTTCAGTTCTGGTAGTTTACCTACCGCTCGGCAGGTAAGCCCGGGTTTGTGTGATGTACAGATTACCTTCTAAGATGGTTGTGAATCAGGCCAAGACAAATACTCTATTTATTCAGGAGCCTCTCTACCTGCGCTTAAAATGCGTTGCAGAAAGTTATGATTAGTCTTTCTTATGTTGGCGAAGCTATTTAACGCTCTTTACTTGTGTATATATACGACAGGAACACGCACTTTAAACTATGTCGCTGTAAGTCTATAAATTCGGCACGCCTATTAGAAACATGAATTAATACGACTAAAAACGGCAATATTAGGACTGTCGTGTCTGGTGAACACCAGCCGAATTAAAAATAATAATAATAATAATCATTCAAAAATACGTTGGACTTTACAGGATATGATCAATGTTTAGGTCCCATAGGATAAAGTATTGCACGCCATTTAATGAGCTTGCGAGTACAGGTGATACTGCATTGTATTCTCCAGTCAACGGTACCCTTAGTGCTCCACAGATTTTATATCTCACACTCACAAACTCTGAATATCTTGGGAGTCACCTTAAATTTAACATTTTCATTCCACTGTACTTCTTGCAATTCATATTTTAAAAAACCACAAACGTAGTCACCATCAATTGGAGAAGGCGTAAGATTCTTTTGTAAATAAACGCATCCTGAGAGTGTTGCTAGAAACTGGTTTTTACCGCAAGTTTTTCACATGTCTGTCATTATAAAATGCTAGCTACTACGAGTTAATTTACAAACTCGCGCGTGAGTTAATGCTGCACAGAGCTTCGACCTTGTGGAATTCAATTTAATAAGGATGCAACTGTTGTATATAATTCAGTTGCAATGTGCTCTATTTTAACAGCCTTAAACTCTATGTTAGTGCGACGGTTGTTACGTCAGTGGGTGTACATACGCTGTTTGTATTAATATATAGAGTGAAAACGAAACAAGAAAACAATATTTATTAGAAAACGAAAATTAGAAGTTGGAAAACATCTTTACTTCCAAATCTATTTTTGAATCTACGTATAAAATAAAACTACTACTGGAATTTTCGGACATAATTAAAACGTAACTTTACAAATGACTAGTTTTCAGGGTCAGTTTGGTTACAATAATTGCATTTAATATATATTATTGAGACAATTTTACTTCGAACAGAAGTAAAAAAAACTTGACAATTGATGTAGAAAATATCACATTCATAAACTTAATATTCTACTGTATTTTGTGATGTCTGTCATTTGTTTTGCAAACTATTATACAAAAAAATACGGATCGAAGCAAATGAACTGAATGTCCATGAAACGTATTAAATATTGCATCCTTTCCTTTCACAATTTTTATTCTGGGAAAAATTATCTCGAATTTTTCTTAAGCGTGTTATCATCTCCCTGCGATCTATAAATAGTGAACAGTTTGTTTCGTTTGAGGGAACTCCGCAATATATTGGTATAACAGGCTTTGGATAGGCCTATGCAGACCGTGAGTCTATGTAATAGAATTCCGAGTGTATTATGTTGGCAGACATGTGACGTGAAGCCGGCAGGAACATATTGTCGGACTGCCAACAGCGAGTGTGACCTCCCAGAGTTCTGCACAGGTGACTCTGAGTTCTGTCCTGACGACGTGTTCAAGATGAATGGCGAGGAGTGCATCGGTGCTAAGGTACGGTAAATAAGTTTCTAAGAATGAGTGTCACAGTAGTAGAGTATGGCCGATTCTATTGCAGGAGACTAGGAGCGGGATCGAGGGATCTGTTCAGTATTTGTCTCGTAATTATTCGTATATGGTCTTCCCACTCTATTTTCTGTCCGTTGTCTTGATTCCTAGCTACTTTTCTTTTAAATCATATAGTTAACCTGTAGGTCGGGTTGCAAGTAGTTACTGATCGTCTCCTATGTTGCGTTTATTTATTGTGACTTTGGTACTGTGTCTTTCCACCAGGAGAGCTAGTAGCTATACCAATCGTTTTGGTTCCAGTGTCATCTGCTAGATATCGTTAGTGTTGTATACTAATGGTTCAGTACATCTCCATTTTCAAGTCTCGCCGTTAGGAGCGCTACCCCACCTAACCTAACCTAACCTATCCTTCTAACAAGTTACATTTCTAGCCTTGTTTCTGTTCTTCCTTTAACCTAACACTTATTTTCCCTTGTATGTCTGTCTTGTATTACTTTCTCAACTCGTGTACCACTTTTCAGTATTTTTTATCTCTCTCTCTCTTTCCGCTATTCTCCTCTCTCCCTTCACCCTGCTCCTCTCTCCCTCCATCCTCCTCTTCCCCCTCTCCATTAACCCTCATAATCTCTCTCCATCAACCCTCATAATCTCTCTCCACCCTCCTCTCTCTCTCTCTCTCTCTCTCTCTCCACCTCCCTCTTTCTCCCTCACATATATTGCATTTTGCTGTTTAGATTTCTGAGTTAGACCTCCAAAGACTTTTTTTTACCCCGTTTTTAAATATTTTGCTTTTTATTTATTTTCTTGTACGTTGAACTTTAGTATGTGGCATCTAGTGCCCCACAGTACCGATTGGTACTTTGGTTTAAGTAATTTTCTTGTATGTAGATAATTGTGTATAGTACGTTATATATTTTGATTTTTTTACCTGTATCTAACCTAACCTAACTTAACCTAACCTGTCCTTGTAACATACACACAAAACAATACAAATTACCTTCATGAAACACTTTAAATATTAACTGTTTTTGATAACGCAAAAAGATTTGTTAGGGTGCACTTTGTTGCCTGCCAGGTAAGCAACCCGCGTTGCAAGACTGGTCGTACGAGACAGTTGCGCGCGCATCGTTCACGAAGCACAACTATAGCATGTGTGTCAGGGTGGCATTGCAGTGTTGGTGCGCAACATGGAGAGACAGTACACGTACGCAGAAATGCCAGATATGCATCTCATGTACTGTGCTGCTATAGGTAACGCAAGAGGAGCACAGTGTTTGTATGCACAGACATTTCCAAACAGACGCTGTCCAGGCCATCGTATGTTCTCGCCTGTGGACAGACGGTTACGCGAGACTGGAACATTTACAGCGAACAGGTATGACACCGGCGTGAGAAGCAAAATGAGAACAGCCATCAAGTAGCACACGTGGAATCGCTCGCAAAATGCATTCGAGCCACCAAAGTGTGGGTGGAGGGTTCTGCATGAACAACAGATACGCCCGTTTAATCACGAAAATGTGCAAGCATTACAACCAGCTTATTTTCAGCCACGAGTCGATTTCGCACGCTAGTTGCTGCATCAATGAGCAGACGAACCCGCCTTTCCCCGCTACATTATGTGGATCGATGAGGCTTCTTTTACGCGTGATGACATTCTCAACAGTAAAAACAGTCACATATGGAGCGACTTCAACCCACATTCAATGGTGAAAACCGCCGTCAAGTGACATTTGCTGTAAACGTTTGGGCCGGCATTATCGGCGGCAACCTCACTGAACTATACTTTTGCCGGCGCGTTCGACTGGTCGCCTTTATCAACACTTTTTAGAGGACATATCGCCAGTTATATTGGAGGATGTGGATTGTCAATCACGCCTGCTTATGTGGTACAAGCACGTTGGAGCCCCTGTACACTTCAGATTGGAAGCTCGTGACCATCTTACCGCCACATTTGGTGAGCGATGGATAGACAGAGGCGGACCTGTGAGGTGGCCACCACGCTCCCCAGACCTGACACCACGTGATTTCTTCCTGTGGTGTCATCTCAAGAGATTGGTATACGAGGCCCCCATCAACACGGTAGATGAACTTCTCGCCCGTATTACTGATGCTTGTACTACCATTCGCAACACCCAACACATGTTTGATCGCATAAGACACTCGATTGTGCGTCGCTGTAATTTGTGTATCGAAGTAGGTGGTCGCCACTTTGAACAGTTACTGTAAAATACTACACACATGAATTATTTGCAATGTCTGTTCTCGTGCAGTTGCCATCTATGGTTTTCCTTTTTTGGATTACAAGTAGCCGAAGAGCTGTTGTTAACATACTACTGTCCTGTCGCTTAACTTGAATTCAAACACAAAATAATCTTTGGTCGTATGACCCTATTTCCAACGGAGATTGCTTACATGGCAGACAACCAAGTGACCCTAAAAAATTATTTATGTGTGTTCCGTGAAGGTTATGTGTATAGTTTTGTGTGTATATTACTTCTTTGAAAACAATAATCAATTTCCAAGCGAATGCCAGATAGGATCGTTAACAAAGACCATGGCCGATTTCTTTCCAGTTTCATAATATATCTAATCAACTTGGTTGTTAACGAATCATTCTGCTCCACTACAAATAAAATTTCTCAATTTACAATAAAATGAATTACGGCAGCAATTACAACACCTGGCATGTAGGCAACAACTGCTACACTCGCAACGGAGTACGCACAGAATGCTTGTAAATTCATTTTTTAGTTACAAAAAAAAATTCACCTGGTACTACAGTTCTTTAAAAGCGTGTCTCAAATTTAATTCAAGGAAACCTAAAAAAACAAAAATTAAATACTACAGATGTCGCTTCACTATATCGCGCGGTCGATAAACATGACACATAGCTGCAGATGTGCACGTAAGTCACTGAAACAAACTGGGGCAAAATTATTTTCGCGAAATTTTCATGGTCCTAGCTATAGGCAACAAACATGCAAATAAATTATAAATTGGAATATGGTCAGCATATAAAGGAAAGCAAGAAAAATTAAGTCAAATAAACAAGAACCAAACAAGTTCGTGGAAATTGCGACTAGGCTGTTTTATTTTGTACATTGTTGTGGCAATTTTCATGCACCTGTTTGGTGACTGTAGCCGATTCTGTGTATTGGCCGTTCACGATAAAGTGAGCACTGCATTGAGCTATCTTTTAGCCGTTTTGCAGCCATCTTTACTATATTTACATAAAAACTTCCATGTAACTAATAACCAGTGTAAACGTTTCAACACTCTCAAAAGTTAACATTTTTTGTCCAATAATACATACTTTTAATTAATTGCGATTTCTGCTGAGTGCTCAGTTTACAGTGAACAGACTATAGCTTCCTTGGCTTATTTCTTCGTTGTTCATTTTCTCGTACTCAGTCCTTTTATGTAACTGTGAGCTGTCTGCGAATCAGCAGCATTCCCATGCAATGACGTGTATAAAAAATCTTTACTCGACCAGTGTTGCAACTGTTATTTCCGCTTAAAACTTCAGATTAGAAAATATCGCATAATAGGTTTTGTTCTGAGTGCGTGCAGTAATTGATAATTTCTGTGGTAATTATTTCAGGAGCGTACAACTTTGAAGCAACTTACAGAAACTATGGTAACTGTTCTGAAGCAGATGTGTACGTTCAGGCCTATAGGCCTACTATCATCAAAAAATGTATTGTTCTTAAAAGTGACAAAACAGATTTACATATGTGGCTAAACCGTTGGCTAGACTGTAGGATTATAAACACTTTTTCGGAATTACTTATTGTAAACCACACGACGGTAAAGAATGCAAAAAAAGATACATTATTGTTAGGGCCACGATTTTGTCGCGAAAAGATTTTTTCCCCACTTTGTTTTAGTGTCTCATGTGTATATCGGCAGCTCTGCTTCATGGTTATTGGCAGCGTGTCTTTGTTCAGACATGTTTATAATTGAACTGCGCCATTCATAATAAGATTATCGTGACTCCGTACGCATGTAATTTGCCAAGGCAAATGAGAGTAAAATCATCCAATCACAGACGATGTAGCTGAGCTGCAGATGACGTATTGAAACCAAATGTTGCCATAAAATTGATGCTCTAATTATTGTCGATGAACATAAGTCCAGAAATTACACCGTTCGAAATTGCAGGAGCAAACATTAGTGGGGAAAATTGAATTCTGCGCGCTCCGAGGCCCAGTCTAGTGGTTGAGAGTAGTGCAGGTGAGTTGGAATAAAGGTATTGCGGGCTGCAGTTATCTAGGCACATGTTTGCATTAATGCATTGCTTATGGCTCACCTTCACATGAGCCTAGATAACTGTCACCCTACCCTAGTTCCTACTCAGCTGCATTATCTAATCCTCTCAAGCGGAATTCAAATCTGCAAACTTATGTTTAGCTTTGCAACTTTGCAGATTGTCATTTCCGGACTAATGTTCACTAACAAAAAGAGTTTCTTTTCGCGTTCTCTACCACCCATGCGATTTACGACTGCTGGTAACGGAACAGGCTGTATACTGTATGTGCAGGCATTCTGCTACAACGGCCAGTGTCGCTCTCACGACAGCCAGTGCCGGTTGCTGTGGGGGCCATCTGGCTCAAGCGCTGCTGAAGCCTGCTACAAAAATAACATCAAAGGAACTCGGTATGGACACTGTGGACCAGACGGTGACACTTTCAAGAAATGCAACCAAAGGTTTGTTACTATGACTGGCCAATGTTAATATTAATATTGTGACGTGGCATACGCACGCCACATTACTTTCGATATTATGGACAGCAAGGCTATCTTTGGTGGATGTCGGAGTATTTGCCTGGGTGCGACCAGAGATTAGATAAATATACAGACAGAGAATAGTTAGGTCTTACGTGAGATGGGTAGGAGCCCAACCGCTATATTGAAAACTGTAAAATATTGTTTATTTCTTTATAAACGTGTATAATGCGGCTGTGGCTTGACCAACAAAAACCTCATTTCTCAACACACCTACAGGAACAGCCATAGACAAAAAGGTTTCCCTAGATCGGCATATCTTATGTTAACATATTTGACCGAGTATAGCTTGCGACAACAGCGCCTTACGTACGGGACGGTACTAAATCAATATGGATGTCGTATTGCTAAGATAATACATTGGAAACGCGAAGCACGAATTTAGCTATCCGCCGAAGTTCGCGACCGTGCTGTCATCTATCGGTGCGGAAATTTATAGGAATCGCGAAAACTAGCCCTCATTCTAGCGGTTTATCTAAGAACTACTTCGACGAGCATTTATTTGGCGGGCTATTCAAACATTGAGTAGATATTTGAATGCAATATTATTCAGTATCCCGAAAATAATATAAAATCTTGGAAACACAATTATTTTCTTCGACAGATGTTTTAAAAAATGTAACATTACTAATATAGTTAATAAATATATATGTGTATGTATTTTCGTAATATATAATGTTCGGAAGATATTTTAAACATCTGTTGAAAAAGTAATTGCGTTACCGTGATATTATATTATTTTCATGATAGTGAAAATACACACACATTTATATGTAAGATTTTGATGTGTATGGTGAAGGAGAACAGCATGTTCTGAACTAACGTAAAAAATTACAGAATAATATTATAATTTTTATATTTTACTTGAACTTAAATTAAATCGTTGTTTGAACTTAATTCCCGAATGCCTCTTAAATCACCATCAATGAATAATTGGACGGAGGTATCCTCTTTGAATAAAGCGCAGTGTAAGTGAGCTTTATGTCTCGCTGACAACGCGGTCATAACAGGCGGTGATACAACTTGATACATTGAAATAATCTAGGGGAGGGAT
>PNEQ01009770.1:45512-72168 GCA_003012365.1 Medauroidea extradentata
TTTTTTTTTTTTTTTTTAGTTTAAGGTCTTTGTTATCACTTTTTTTACAGTTATATAATTAATGTTTTTGGACGTCCACAAAGTTTCCCTTAGTTTTCTTGGAAAGGAAATCCTTGTAACTACACCAAAAATAATTTTGCAAGGAAAATCTTTGTCCTTTAACAAAGGTTTGTAAAATATCAAGTAATTTAATGTAATTTTTATTTTTAAAAAAGTATTTCAGTGTACGTGCCATCTCTAAAATACTGGTTAAGTCTGATATTATCAGACTAACTGCAAAGTTACAAACATCAAACTTCACTTTTTTTGTGCTAGTTCGAATAATGTTACAGAGTGCGTTAAGTTCATTAGGTTGGACTGAAAAACGTTTAAAAACAGTCAAATCAGGAATGTAATAACATACAGAGCGCGATGTTAAGTATTAATTCAAAAATACATGACAAATCCGACTATGGCAACGTGCGACGTGTGTATGTTGGTGCAGTGACACAGGATGTGGATTGCTGCACTGCTTGCACAAAGAAGACAGCCTGCAGTCAGGTGTGACCTGGGATGCAGTTACGAGAGCTCACTATCTGCAAAACATGAACACCATCTGTGAATCTGTCATGCTAGACGTGGGTGAAGGAGAAATTGACCCAGGACTGGTCCCGGATGGCGCCGAGTGTGGGGACATGAAGGTTAGTCACTGTACCAACTTACCTTGGGCTAGTTTTGTTAGTTTTTTTTTTGTATTCACTACTGCTAAATATGTGATAAGCCATGTAACTATTTTCGGCCCTCCTTCACAACAGCATTTAAATATTTTGAAATAGGTTGGCCTACTGCACATGGAGGCTTCTAATGAATGTCTGGATACACTTTGTGTATTGGGTACCAACGAGGTCCTAACCCATCTTGCACAGTTTTTTTCGTCTTATTCACCTTGTGTTTCAAGATGGTCAGTTAAAAGTGTGAATGACCAGTAACTTGTTATCAGATAATTTTGTATTACAATATCTTGACCATGCTGTTAGTGGCCGTTTTTGTACTATTTTAGCACTTCTTTCAGTTGTCAAGGTCAAACATAAGCACCATTTAACAAATGCTGTGTTGTGGTCCTAGAACGAAGAATCTAAAAAGTTTTTGCTTTATGATAAAGGATTCATATTAACCTCAAAATAATTACTACTACTGTTAAAATCAACCTTAATTTGAAACAGTAATAATTTTTTTTACGTGAAGATGTATTATCTGTTAATTACGTTATAAAAAAATTACGTAGGACATAAGTTATACATTCATTAAGAAACGAAGATGTAGTTATGTGTATTTACATTCTAATATCCTTTGAATTTATTGCTTCATTTGTGATACTCCTACCCGATTTCATAATGATGTAACGCAAAAAGTGCACTTCTAAAATGTTATAATTTGTGATCCTTGAATAATAATTATGTGCTATTTAATTATGTTATTGTCAAAACAAAGGATTTTACTTTGAATTTTTGGATTTCCTTGGGTCTTCCTATCTATCCGCTTGTACATTCCGTCGCAGTTTCACTACTGTCACATCTTATTAATCCATTCAGGGTGACAAGCGTGTCTGCCGGGTAGAATTGTCAACACTGCTTTCACTCGAGCCTTCCTCCGTTTATAATGATCCTGTATAGTTACGGATAAATCGTATTGATTTTCGTTTTGTTACGTGCGGTGACACTGTCATCAAAACTGTGGAGATAATTGCTTATAGCTGGCTTCACACGATGCAAAAAAAGCTTAGCTTGAAATCTGGCACTTAAAATCTACCGCAAAAATACCACACAATTAGCTTTCGAAACGAGTTCACACACATACACAGCACGACATTATTCATTTATTCTTTATTGGTTTGCTATCCCTTGTAGATGTTTAAAATATATTACAATAATCAAATAAATTGAAATAATGCATGCTTCAATTTTTCAGAAAAAAACATTCCGCCAAAAAAATTGCATTTACTTTGTAAACATTTTGGTCAAATGCACAACGTATGCGAGAAAAGGAGTACTTTATAAGCAATGACGTTTACTTACCACGTGTTCCTCATCGCATACTTCAATTATGATATCTATTAAATCTATGGTTAGGTCGTATGACCAGCATAGAACCACAATAGGGCTTCTTGTGTGCAACGTGTAGTGTCATGTTTCAAAATATTAGAAATTCTTCATATTCTCATTTCGCTCAGTTTATGCATTTCGCAAGATAACGCGCGTGAATTTTTCTCTCAAGATTAGCATCATGCACGAGATTAGAAATAATATTACATCGTATAAAAACAGCTAAATTTATTTATGGGTATCAATTTTGAAAATTAAAGTGCAGGGTAAGGTAGTCATTTGTGTGTACTGCTTCTATATGAATAAAGTATAACTAAGTTAAGGTATTCTCAATGTTGCAGATGTGTATTAAGCAAACATGCGTGTCTGTGGATGAAGTTAGGAAAATGTACTCCAACTGTTCCGGACGAGCAATCTGCAGTTATTCGGGCATCTGCCACTGTATCGACGCCTATGTCCCGACAGAAGACGACATCTTTATCCCTCAGAGTTATCCAAGTATGTCATACGTGGGATAAGCATTTCTACCTGATTATATGAAAATGTTAGCTCTGAAAGTGTTTTTTTAACAACATAAATGTGTATCATGAAACTTATCTCGATTGTAGCCCGATATTATATGATATAGTCCCTTAATCATAAGACTTAGTATGTTTTACAAAGATAGATCTGCTGAATCTTTCTTGTAAGGATCTAAGAGTAAGTCCTTACAGTGTATTAATTGCAAATAATAGCAGACCAGCAAAACAATACTTTTCGTTCATATGTGGCATTTTCTTTACAATACGAAACGATCACAACAAAACTGCTCAAACACTGTGCGAAGCGAATTTTGGACAATAGAAATTATGTTGCAAGTTTAGCGCAAATATGTTTGTATTTCCACAGTTATTACTTAATTTTGTGTATTATCATTTACTCCAACACTGCTACTCATTATTAAATGATCATTTATTCATAAGGTTAGATAATAATTAATCACTATTTGCCTTGGATCAGTTGTAAATTATTGCGAAACTACTGCCGCATTCTTCAGCTAATATCTCGTTGATGATTGTTTGTAACACCTGTGTTTCTTGACTGGAATCCATAAGTTTTTATATTTTAATTTCTGTAAAATGTAATATGACTAATAATATTAGCTAACAGTCATTAAACATTAATAGTTTTTAGAGTTGTGAAAATGTAACATAAAATATATTTTTTTTCTAAAGAAAAACGTAACAGTTGAATACAATTAAGATTTCGACTATTATTTTTATTATTTAGCATAACATTTCCATAGTTGTCGTAGCTTGGCAGCAAAATGCTCTGAGTTTAACGATGTAATAAAGTAGGCCTATGTGAAATATGGCCCTTACAGCTTCAGTCTCGTTTAAGACTCAAAATATGTAATTTTAAATATCTAAAGAAGTAGCATAAAAATTATGTAAATATTGTATATGGAGTCAATATATCACAACAATATCTTCAAAGACTTGAGATGAGATGCTATTGGCTGGCAGTGCCACAAACTTAACCTGTCAGACGATAACTATTTCACTCTTTCGGAGACAGTGAATGGGAAAATAGTGAGGCGGGGTCGTAAAGCTGACTCTCCTGATGCTCTGGACGGGCAAAATAATACCTGGAGCCGTTGTTGCACGATGGAAACTTCCACAGCATTTCATCCTAGTCAATGACGCTCACCAGCTGCACAGAAAAGTTATCTCCATAAACGCCAGCACAAACATGATCCTTTACCAAGAGCCGGTGCAACTAACGGCAGAAAAATTCTCTTGCCAAACAAACAACACTTAGCTTCCAGACCTGCTGTAGAATTAACCTTACTTGTTGTAATTCACCGAGCGAGGAGGCAACGGTAAATCCTTGGACTCGCATTCGGGAATCCTCCGGACTCGACTCCTGGCTGCGACGATCCTTATTTCGGTTTTCCATGGGTTTCCACAATCGCGCCAGGTGACTGCTGGGATGGTTTCGTAACAACGGCCGATTCCTCTCTCAGTTCCTACCAATGTGTCAAGACGTGTGCCACCATTCCTAATAACCTCGTTGTTAATGAGACGCCCATGCCTTGCCTTTGTGACCAAAATACCGACGTGCTAGCAGGGGTAATTGGACCTTCACCTCTCCGTTTGCATTCCCTTGGAATTGAAGTCTTAACTAAAATAATACATTATTCAATTTGCAAGGCATATCCGATGTAAGGGGCTCGTAAGAAACTACTTGTACGCGGCAAGAGATAACTTACCAATGCTCACAGTTATGACATATGAATATGAAAACAATAACTTTCAATAGCAGTCAAGACACAAAACCGCATATTTATATTTAAAATTTCATAATTTCGGGTCTTACTGACGTCCACAAGTCAGTGTAGGATACGATATGAGCTCCATTTTTGTGGGACATAAATCTGATTGTCTTAAGATTAGTTAAAATTCTCTTCAACAGATGAGTAAAAACTGAAAGCGATAACAATGAAAAACTGTTCAATCTATGTATGCAGCTACTGACAGAGTATTAGTACAATAGGGAGACTAGCCTACATCATCTTAGTAATGATTTTATAAAGCGTATAAGAATAAATTCTAAAGTATGTCTTAAAAATTTTTTATGTAAAATCAGTACGTGAAGACAGGTACGTTTTTAAAATGAGCACCTATTTTAAATACAGTATTCCTTACGTAATGCCATCAATTTTTGTTTCAGGAAACTTTGGACGTGTGCTATTTGGAATCGTAATCGCCCTAAGTATTGTGTGTCTTCTGCTGCTGACAATATTGGCAGCCTGTGGCATTCGCTCTTATCTGAAGAGAACGTATTCGATGATGCCCTCCAAGCAAGTGTCTTATCGACCGGAGAAAAACATAGGTTTCTACAAAAGACGTTCAAGGCCATCTACTTCGGCGTCAGAAGATCGTGAGCCGTGTCTGCAGAAGGACAACTCGCCCAGGATTGGTGCCTCCAGTCGTGATCCCACCCCTGCCGTTAACATGTCGGTGTTGGTCACACTGGAGGCGGACGAGAACCTCCACACTTCCAGGCTGGTTAGTTCTCGTTCTGACGGATTATGTTCCGCGGACACATTTCATTCTTTCCCAGATCGTGAAGGTAATTTTGAGGAACATACATAAATAGGCTTCGGAACTACACCAAACGAAGACTCACAAGCTCTTCTGAAGTAATGATAGCGTTACTCTACCCAAAGGACGTAAAACTACAAATTACTTGGTTAAAAAACAACGTATTGACTTTGCGATATCGTTAACTGAAACATTTCCCCCTCCAACCTAGTCAACGTAGTGTTCTTCTGCTCATAAGAAAAACCCTGGAGTTTCACGAAAAGTCAGTGCATGATCTTGTTTCAGTACCGCACGTACACATCTGCAGCTCTTTTGCGTGATTTTTGACAGTGTATCTTTGAGCATAGTCATTTCTCATTTGACCGTGCCAACCATAGTACGTAACTGTACCACCATACTCGTCTGTGATTTGCGATTGGACAAAGATAGTTAATAATTGTATTACATTACCTTTACTAGAGGCATAAGACAAAAGTTGTGACTTTTGTGCTGTTTTTATGTTTTATTAGAACCTGGAAGCACTAAGCAATTAATTTTAGCCAGTACTACGTCAATTTATAAAAGATATTCCCTATTTAATGTCTTACAATAATTTATTACTAGAGATTCCACATGGAATTCGTACAACTCGAACCCCTACGTAATATTACACTAATTGTTTAAGTTTAAACATAACACCACATGTTTGCATGAAGTGCAGAAACATTTCGCATTCAAATTCAAAAATAAAAACCCGCGCACTCTATGACAATTTTCAGAGCAACGCAACTATTGAACGTTCAAAACGTCCCGTTGTAATTTAAAAAATAAATACTTAGTAACTGTTAGAAACAGATCATTGTGGTATGTCATGAAAAATATATTTCAAATCTTGTAGTTGATTTTCATTTGTTGCAAAAATTGGAATGAATGAAAATGGCGACACTCCAGGAAGAGGACCAGTAACGTGGTATGCAGAATCCGAGTATCAGACTAGGTACGTCGGCATTATTTACTTCAATAAGGGAATAACCCTTTGGCAAAAACACGCATAATGAATTCATCTATACTTTCTAAGGAGACAGGAAAGGAATTTCAACCTGTACCTCAAGCAACCATTGGCAGAGTGCAAGCTGCATTTAACGCAACCTAAGCAAGTCAATTCGTCTCGTTTCACGTGTTTACAATAATAATCACCGTCTTACGTAAACGGTCACATCTATATTCCTACAAAGTAATAACGGTTCGTATATTTCAGTCAAATAACTACTCTCCGCGGCATACATTCGCATGTTCCATGCTAGCCTCCATTGATGAAGACAACGGTTGCTGACAATGTGTTTCTTTTTAAATAAAACAACACTCAATCTCCCCAAAACATGTCACTTGTCATAGCATTCGGATTTTAGGCTCCAAAAATCAATGCAACATTTGTCAACACATTCCTGATTGCCCGAAATTTAACGTTTGATGTGTAGGGACCCTGGAATTTCACGAAAAGACTTGTGCAACATCTTGTTTCAAGGCCGTACGTGCACATCTGGTTCTTGTGGGTCATCCTGCAAATCACAGGCGTATAGTGTTTTAGTAACAGTGTTCTGATTTGCACATTCAAATGAGCGACGTCTCTGCACAAAAACACGTTCCCAAGTAACTATGACATAGAGCTGCATATGTGAACGTCAGGCAGTGGAACAAGCTGGTGGACATATCCTTTCGCGATATTCAAGGTCTCTATTGATGAAGTCTAGTGCGCTATTTTTCTTCTCAAGGAGAACCTTAACGAGAGTTGTTTACCTGAATATTCTTGATTTGTTCTTGCTATCACAGATCTAAGAGTTACAGCCACCAATCATCGTCCAGTACGATAATGCATTGCCGCAGACTATATAGTAATATAGACGTGAAATTATGTGGCGGCTCATTTGATAAATGCGAACTACGCCGCTTATTGGCTGCCAAAGGATGTTGATACCAACCCCGAATCTGTTTGGCTCTGCTCGTTACGGCAACTTGCCTATTGGCCTGCCTGCAGGTTAACACAGCAGCAGCCTTACGTTGATTGGCGGTAGGCGTTTTTGCCATGTTGCTGGACAGCGAAGCCATTTCACTGGCGTGTGTGAATGAGTTCACCATCCTACCGGCTATTTCACTTATGTATTTCTAAATATTCTGTGGCACTGCTACATGGGATGTTCAGAATGAAAAGTCGCCTGGGAGGGGGATGGGTTCGTGAGGTTTAATTGCATCGTCCCCGTACTATTCTGACCTCACTCACTTGAACATTTTTCGTGAGAGTACGTCAAGGATCGTGTGTACAGATCACACGCCAATATCATACCTATACCTTCGCTTTAGGGCATGGACCACAGTTTCTCGACTTTATCCAAAATGGGGTAGAAAACATTACATACTAGCAATGTCGTACAGTAACTCGCAAGGAAGATGGCCACCCTTGCAAATCGACATTTTGAAAGGTTTTCACTGAAATTAATAACACTTACTTTGCATTAAAGTAAGATTTTGTGAATGATGTTGTTACTTGATGTTGATCTTTAGCTGTTGCACAACTAATGTGGAGTACAAACAATTACTGCATCGAGATAATAAAGAGATGGTATGTTCCTACCGATGTGTGACTAACAAGTTGGTATTCTTATTGTTAAAAAAAAAAATAATACACATACATAATACATGTCACATTATTAGAACACTTTAATGAGAACTGTTTGAGTGAGAAGAATATTATGTGAGGGTTTACTTTTTTGCCTACCAGGTACGCAACCCGCGTTGTAAGGTTTGTGTGTGTATGTATATATATAATATATATTTATAATATATATTTAACGCATACGTATAATTACGTGTGTTAGTATATATATATATATATATATATATATATATATATATATATATATATATACGTTTATGTTTATAGTTTATATGTATATATATACACACACACGCGTATATATCGTCCGTCGGCCGACAAAGGGTCAACGTTACATTTTACAAACATTTGAGCAGAAAGAATAAATTGTTCAGTAAATCAATTCAAAAACTAATTCCAAAAACCAATAGTTAATATTGTAGCTGTAGAATTCCAGGCCACTATGCTGTACTTCGTTTCTCTCTAGGCTTTAGGGTCAGCAAATTGGTTTATGAACTAATATTAAAACTGAGACGTTGCCCATTATTTATATATATATATGTGTGTGTGTGTGTGTGTGTGTGTGTGTGCGTGTGCCTGTGTGTATCCTGGGACTGAATTGGAGATGAAAATGTTCGTAGCAAAATGTACTACGCCACAATATGGCAATACATTTCAGAGAAAGTCGCCTCTTGTGGTCCTCGTCTATGTATTATTTTATGTATGTTACATTAAGTTAACTTATTACCGTGCTTCGCGATTTCAACCTGCACCCAAAATATGATCTGATGTATCACACAAAGGCGAAGATCCCTTAATTGCTTTCCCACTGTCTTCACAACACCAGCCACGTTTCTTGGGTCACTCGAAAGATCTCCAAACGTACACAATGTAATGGTAAATCTTCGTAATTCTATACTTTCTTCGACCTAACAATGCTCGTTGGGGCCCGAACGTTGCCATCGTGTACCGTAATCAAGCTTTTTTTTTATTATTATGAGAAGTCTCATCTATTACTTCACAAATCATACAACACAACGGAATTATATTTTACTAAGTGGTGTGGGAATGTGACTACCTAAATTTGTATACATTATAAAAGCATACACCCTGGTCATATTGATGAGAACGCCAATATTTTCTCAACCTACTAATATAAATTAAATGTACTAGATTAATTAACACGCTGGGTGAAAGCGAATATATATATATATATATATATATATATATATATATATATATATATATATATATATATATATATATATATATATATATGTATGTATGTATGTAGTACATATATTTGTGTGTATGTGTGCGTGTAATACGCACCTTTAAGGTGCTGCAATATCTTCTTGGCAACATCTCAAACCAATTTTACGGTACATGAAATAACAATACGAATGGAGGAAGTATTCAGAAGTTACTGTATGTCTTCAGGTATGAATGGCGTGTACGTGCATGCAAAAAAATTAAAAATCTAAAATTTCACGTAGTAGGTACTATTTATCTCAATCAACACGCTTACGATTAGACTCGAACAGTGAAGGCAAATACCCCCAGCAGAAAATACGTATTATCTATTTTAGTATAATTATTTTTCAGATATGTTTAAAACTATTCCACCCACTTCTTCTTGAGTACTCCTATTTGTGCGCGGGGCTATTTGCTTCCATTTGAGTAAAATCAGAAGTATTTGAAGAGGTATAATGTTTCCTGAAATCGCAAAAGCTAAACCAGCAAACTTACAGAGGCTTTTCACGGGTTACATAAATCAATTTATAATCATTGCTGTCATCTTAATTTTAATTTGTTTCTGCCATCGCTGCATACATACTCGTTTACACGATTTTTTTTCTGTCGCGTGACAGAAATACATTCACCTTAAGGGGTATGGAAACACAAGATGTCAAGTGAGTGACTGGAATATTCAATCGTCGATTAAATCTCATTATAATTCGACGTGGAAATTTTTGCCAGTTAGATATCATATTAGTGGACGTTTATTTGCATAGCAATTTCCGGCAGTATGATTGGATTTCGAGTAAAAATTGAAAAGTTTATTTAGAAAAATAAGGAAATGACACCACAAAATCCATAAAAATGGAAAAATATAATTTTCATAATTTTTAGTACGATAATATCCAAGACTCTACAGTGACTAAATTTCAAAAATATTCGCGTTTAAATTTTAAAATAATTTTAACATCTGTAAACCTCTCGTGCAGAGGTTATCTGAGAGTAAAATTACTGTAAGATAAAAAATCGAATAATATTCGTACACTTTACAAACCAACTATCCAACTTTGATTTAACTAACCTTTATCGTCGTAGGTCTACCATGTTAAAAGATAGTACGATTATAAATAAATAAGGTTCATTTGCAATTACATTGAGGAAAGCAAGGCTTTAACAGTATAAATCCTCTCAAGTTCCTAGATAAAAAATAAACCGTATCCAACGTACTAGGAACTACAGTTAAATAAAAACTAGTCAGCCTTGTGAATATGAAGTTGGTCATATCAGAGATACAGAGAAAAAGACTATCAAAAATGTGTACTTATTTTTGTATATTATATTTGTAATGACGGTACTATATGTTTGTGCTGTTTTGATTACTTTTGCTGTGGTACAGTCGTAGGTTTTCACAGAAAAAAGTTACCTATGTTATCTATGCAATACATGTGTTCACCACAATTATTTAACAGACTAACCAGGATTTGCATTGTAATTTCGTTACCATACTATGTATGGATGAATGTCTGTAAACAAAAAAAAAAATAGAACTGTAACTATCGAAAACGTGTACCTATTTTTGTATATTATATTTGTAATGACGGTACAATATGTTTGTGCTGTAAAGATTACTTTTGCTGTGATACAGTCGTAGGTTTTCACAAAAATATTATCTGGGTCATCTATACTTAATGTATTCACCACAATTACTTAACAAATTAAACAGCTATACATTGTAATTTCGTTACCGTACTATGTAAGTATGGATATCTGTAAACAAGAAAAATAAAAATGTAACTGTCGAAAATGTGTACCTATTTTTGTATATTATATTTGTAATGACGATACGATATGTTTGTGCTGTTCAAATTACTTTTGCTGTGATACAAGCGTAGGTTTTCACAAAAATATTACCTGGGTCATCTGTACGATACATGTATTCACCACAATTATTTAACAAACCAAACAGGATTTACGTTATAATTTTACCATACTGTGTAGGAATTTTAAACAAGAAAATAAAACTGTAACATGTAACGTCACAATCCAATTAAGTTCTATTAAATTTCGTACGTAATTTTCATGTCATCAACGTTGTTATACAATTTAGTCCTTACAATATACGTTGTGTTCATAGAGACACTGGAAAATCGCGGGAATAGTTGACAGTTTGCTAGGCTCCAACGTGTTCCCGCGATTTACCAGCGTCTCTAGCTATCGTTTATTTGTAGCATTGTATCTCTCTACAATAGGCCCAGTTAGAACTGCACAGCTTGGACACACAGCGTGTTTGATTTGTTCCAAAACTGTTCACACGGTTAATGTAATGCTGTTTATTGGAGACTATTTTAAACATTTTTGCGATTTTCCAGTGTCTCTATGTGTTCATATTATGATGTGATTTTTTAGCAATGTAATAAAGGTAGTCCATTATAATAATTGCACAAATAAGTTACAAATGTAATATTATCTTCTTTTATTCAACATGGCACGAATTTATTTCCAGACTAGTTATTTTTACATGGTGTTTTAAGTTCATCATGAGACGCATGTCACAAAATAAAGTGTCCAGCTGCCAGTTCTATGAGCTGTTCATCATTAGCAGTATTAAAAAACAATGCCATTACTGGAAACAACGCTTAAACAACAATAAGCAACAAGAATTCAGTTTAAACATAATATGCTCTATTCTTCAGCGAAAAAAAAACTGTCTGGACTCGTCAACAAAAAATCGGTGCGTTCCGCTGCATGTAATTCGTCAGCGGCATGCATTATATGATCTGATGGAATACCCGCCAATGTATATCTGCACGTTTGGTGCTCTGTGTGTTCCATTCTCCTCTGCGGAGCTCAACATGCAGCTAGGAAAACATGCCTTTAATGACGTGAAGTACTAATAAAACTGATTTAACAAATTAGCAGTTGCCTAGGGTGGAACCATGCTTTGTACTGAAAATGTTCCTTTTGATACAAAACATCACGGTCGGATATTTAAAAAAGGAGGGGAGGGGGATGGGAGACATGCCACGGGTGGCAGTCTGAAGGGGCAGCAAATCCTGTAAGTTCTAATTAATATTTGCCTAAAAATTATAAAGAAATTGAGGGAGGGTGCCAAAAAGCACCTTCGTCCCTATAGGAAAATTTTTATAACGTTTGCGAAACATCGTAAAACCAGTCGATGTGACGCAACGACAACACGTTAAATTCACATTCGGTAGAACCCGGGTTCGATTCCCGTCTCAGGCTACCCTGATTTTGGTTTACCATGGTTTTCTGCAGTCGCACCAGGCGAATACTGGGAAGGTTGGGGTCCAGTCACGGTTCGGCCACAGAATAAATTAGTCGTAACAGAAGAGGCAAAACGTGTTTTTTTTTTTTTCGTAATCGTTCTCTCTTTGAATTGACATGGTGACGGAGGTGAGGGATGTTTGGTTGCACTGAAGTTTATTAGGCACTATTTTAAAACATGTGAGGGAATGGACGACTTGAAAAGAGGCGGAGATTCAGTCAGGTGTGGGATACAATTCCTATCTCCATGGATGCCGCAGCCGAACATAACCTTCATTTAGCTGTTTGGCTTCACATGTCCCGGATGAGATGTACGTCAAGGAAATTGATTATTTCTTTGGAATTGGCCGCTTTTTCAGGTAAATATCAATCTTATGTATTTGCGTATCTTAACCATGAAATTGAAACTAATAAATTTTACCCTTGTGTGCAAATCTATGAATGAGCAACATGTTTGCTTTCTGCAATTACCAACTCACAAATCAGCATGTTTGTAAACAAGCTGTGTTTCCCACAGTACTTCCCCTGCGGTGTGACGTTAGGGGACGCGTACTTCAAGTCGTCCATTGACACGTAAGTAACGTCACATTTACCGTTTCTAAATATTAATTGATATACAAACCAATTACAGCATTTCTCTAAATATAAGAGGTTCTTTGAACTAATGTCACAAATTCCGTATTGCTTTGGTTACATGCCTGTACTCCCCGAGAGCTGCTACAGTAACGATTAAAAAAAAACTTATTTATGTCACTTCTGATAGTGTTAGTTACTTTCTCATGTTGAGCACCAAATCTTCTCTTTTACCGAGTCTTAATATGTATGTAATATACAAACTGATTACAGTATCTCAAGCAATACAAATTGTTACATAAATCAAGTACTTGAATTCACGTGGCATTGTTTTTATTCCTGTCCGCCCCGAGATCTGGTACGGTAAGTACAATGAAAAAGCTTTTCTTGTCGCTTATAATAGAATTATTTATTCTGTGATACGACTGTGTGTCGCTGTCTACCATACGCTGTCAACGGGACATAAAACCCACGTAACATACTTCCTAAAATTTAAAAGAAATAATTCGTATAGCGCTTACAAATTTAGGTGTACGAATTTCTAGTCCTTTTTAGTACGAATGCAAACATTATTTTTTCACAGATTTCCAAAGTTTTACACCTTCGTCCGATAACTTTTACAATGAAAAATAAATGTACCAGTTAAGTAATATTTATTTGAAATAATGCAACTTTATTCTCGAATTATTATTATTAACAAATAGTTTTATTTACTGTGTTGAAAAGTTAAACGTAATAATGAAAAGAATATTATAAACATAGTAATCCTGAAAAGTTGGTCTTCAATCCTCATTCGTTGTTGAACCGCCATTACCGTTCGTAATTTTGTATGTCAAATTAAAACCTGCCGATGCACTTTTCGTACTAATTTAATTGGATAACGTTGCAATAAATTACTTTTTAAAATACCGAACGGTAAGTATTGTTTTGCAGATTTTGTAAGCTATTCACCATGGAGCATTTCGCAAAGGTAAACAACCAAAATATTTCCATTTAAATTTTTTTTTATGTTTCTCATAGTAAATTTCATAAAGCAAAATAGGAAAAAAAATTAAAAATCTATCGCCTTAACTCAAATATTGTGGTCTTGACAAACAGGCTACGTTTTTTGCTATGATTAGTAATATTAATCTTATCACCTAATTTTATGTGTTTGAATTTTTTTAATTACCTTGCATAACATTGTGCCTCAATGTCCTGCATAGGTCTACAATAAATTAAATTATATTTGTTTGCCATTGTAGTAAAATAAATAATTGGAAGGTGGGGGGACGTAAATCTTCGCCCAAAAAATCTTTGCCTTTTGATTATGAGTAGGCTACTCTATCCATTACTTTACCACAACTATTAGTGTTTAACTCAGCTTAATTGTGTAAGATTAACAATTGTAATATTCAGTAGGCTGCATAATTTTCAAGTGGATTCACTTCCTTTTTTCCCTTTCTTAAGTGTATTTCTGTGGACTGCTGTAATAACTGCTTTGAAATGTTTTGTACCAGAACTTAAACATTTATAAAAAATTTTCAGGCATTTTTAAAAATATATGTCTGTCATAGTCACAAAGGTTTGAAATTTAAGCAACGAGATTGAGTGATTTGAAATAACTGAGTGAAAACTAGAATTGAACATCTGTATTCACATTCTTCACCTCTGACATGGACGTCTGCAATTGTATGGTAAATCAGCAGTTAATGTTTCAAAATCGTCATAAATCTAATGAAAAGCGTATGTTAAACTCAGTTGACTTAGAAAGATAATACATAGTTGAAGCTGAATAAGTGAAACCACTTGAATTCTTATTGCTTTTGTCAATTGTATGAAGAAAGACATGCTTGTACTTGTACTGAAAAGTAATTTAAAGACCTTGTTACACTGAATTTTTCAATATTAGATTTGCAGTGAATGATGAACTGTTTAGTACACATTATGACAGGGCAATAGTTGTAATGTTTTCAGGCTTATGCTCAGATAATAAATTAAGCTGGCAAGCATTAAAAATAAATCTGCGTAATCACTAATCAAGAGTTATATATTTAACGAGAAAGTTGAGAATTTTTATTATTTGCAATATGATGATAAATTCTTACTATGCATTTTTGTATGTACACTTTCTGCATGTTACAACTTTATTGGGTAACGCTTTTAGAGCTTAAATTGTTTTTGTCTCACAGAATAAAACCGCACAAATTATGATTGGTTTATTGGTCACTCAGTTCTGTAAACAATATTTAAATTATTTGGATATACTTACAGTAACTTCTATCAATGTTTGCAATGTTTATTATACGCTTAAAGTAACTTAAGCCAATCGAGCTTAAGGAGCAGCATACACAATCTTGAAACAAAAAATAAGCATCAACTATAGAGTTCACATATTCGTTTAAATAAGTAACATCAAAAGTTATGAAAATATGAGGTTTTTTTTTTTTTTACCTATGAGTGCTAGAAATGTATCTTTAAATTGGTTTAAAATTAAGATAGGAAATTTGTTGAAATGTAAAACGTTTTATAGCATTGACGAACAGGATAGTGAGCATTTTAATGGCGTACAGTGATATGCATATAAGACAAAGTGTTATCAATAATTTGAGGTTATTGTTTATGTTATACTCTACATAATTAAACTATGTCACTGTGATTATTATTTTGTAATGTATCAATGTTTGGAAGTATTGTACTTACTTAACGGTGTACATTGCATATCTTGTTAAATGACAATAAATTATTGAATGTACGTTAATAATATGTGGAATTATTTTTATCCAGTTTGCCACTTTTTTCAGTCAGGCTACTTTGTGAGCTGTTCGTAATAAATGTTTCTGAAAGTAATTCTTGTTTCTTATGACCAATTCCTTAGGATTAGTTCGTAGCAGCAATGTTTTTCTATTAAATAGCCCAGATGAACATACTGTGCTATCCAAATAAATTTTTAATATAATTTTATAAATAAAATGTATTCATTTAATTTAAAATTTATATATAACTTATATGTAAACTTTATACATAACTTCTATATATACATTTAAATGTAACTCCTATACATTTTATTTACAAATTCTATTTATAAATTGTGTAAATAATTTTATATGCTGCTTTGTACAAGAGTTTTTATATTAACCTATTTCAGCATTAACAACAAATTAACGAGATTCGATACTGTAATAATAGACATAGTACAGGTAGTCATGATTTGGAAATTCCCGCCTTAGAGGCAAATTCAAATATCGTGGGGTTATTGTTAGTTCGGTTCACATCCGCTTGGAGCGCTTCTAACAGTGTTTTGTTTGACAATATGGAAAATTCCGTTCTGTATCTCATATGTATTCTATGATTATTCGCTCCTTGTTTTTCTGAACAATGGCGTTGTAAAACCTTCTTTGTCTATGTTTGTATAATCTGTGGATGAAGACGGCTATGAATATTTTACGTGACTCAAGACTACAAATACAAATTATATTAATATAAAAAGTAACATTTTACGAAGAAATTGATGAAAACCTGTAGTTTACATTCTGATGATGCAAGACTTGTATTTTATAAATGTGAGTACCTATATCATTTGTCACACATTTCTGACGTATTTTTCTCTAAATAATATTTACGGTATAGTGACATTAACTTATCGAAATCGTGAAGATTTCAATCTCATTCTCTATCAGTGCAAATTAAGCTTGAAATGTATATTTTATTTAAACAGACACGTAATTGTAGTAATACATGATGAGCCCAGAATCACATAGTCACGACAAAAGCGACACGACGGGCGCGATGGTACACAATAAAATATTTCGTTATTGCAAACACTAGTTTGTCTGACACGCAACAAATAAACAAGAAGTTACCAGCATAACTGATAAGCCTACTTTCTTCAAAGTGGGTGCAAGTTATTCCTGAAAGTTAAAATCGTTTACTTATTCAAGGATTATTAAAAGATAATATTGATTTATACATATGATACACGATATGTACAAACTATAGCTTGCTATTTGATGTACGAGTAATCAGTTTAGTAAATAAGGGAAAGAATTTTCTGAAATGTGTTTCTATCTTAAAGATTAATAAAAATAGCTGTCGTTTTTTAAATAGTACAGATGGATGAACGAAATATACAACAAAAGTCTAGTCTGGTTTGTATGATATATGTGTAAAAACATTGATAAAATTTAAAAATGTATATATCCAAAGATATGCATTAATATGCTAAAAATATAAAAATAGCCGTAATGTTGGCTACATGAATACAGGATAAACAAATAACACAAAAGTAAAGTCAACATTGTATGTAATAGCCTATATGTGTACTAAATTTGATGAATTTCTGGAAAACATTTCCCAAGATATGTGATACTATGGTAAAAATATAAAAATTTCCGCCAATTTCAAAATATACACAGAGAATAACGAAATACACAATATTCAAGTCAGCTTTGTATGTAGTATATATTTATCAAGTTTGATCAAATTCTTAAAAATATTTCCTAAGATGTGTCATACTATGATAAAAATATGAAAATTGCCACCATTTTCAAAATATAAACGCAGGATGAACGAAACACACAATTGCCAAGTCAACTTTTTATGTAGTAGGCTATATGTGTACCAAGTTTGGTGATTTTCTGATAAATGTTTCCTAAGATATGTGATAATATGCTAAAATTATAAGAAATGCCGCCATTCTGAAAATATGAGCACAATATGAACAAAATACACAATATTCAGGTCAACTTTGTATATAGTATAATATGTGTACCAAGTTAAGAGAAATGCTGAAAAATATGTTATAAGTTATGTGATTTATATAAGTGTGATTAATATAAGTGGCCGCCATTATGAAATTATGAACATTTGATGGACGAAATATACAAAAGTCAAGCAAACTTTGTCTGTAGTATATGTGTACCAAGTATAACGAAATTCTGATTCCCTAAGATATGTGATACTAAGCTAAAAATGTAAAAATTACCACCATTTTGGAAATATGGTCACAGGATGAACGAAATACATAATAGTCATTAAAGCTGTGTATGTAGTAGGCCTATACGTCTACCAAGTTTGGTGAAATTCTGAAAAATATTCCCTAAGATATGTGATACTGAGCTAAAAATTAAAAAAACGGCCGCAATTTTGAAAACACACACACAGGATGAACGAAATGCACAATATTCAAGCCAGTTTTGTATGTAGTATGTGTGTACCAAGTTTGGTGAAATCCTGAAAAATATTTCTTGATATATGTGATAATATGCTAAAAATATAACAATGAACGCCATTTTGAAAGTACGCAAACAAGACTAAAGAAATGCATAAAAGTCAAGTAAATTTTTTATGTAGTATAGTTGTACCAAGTTTGATGAAATTCTGAAGTACGGTTCCTTATAATGGTATATTGACGAAAAAAATTTAAATGGCCGCCATTTTGTAAATACGAACATGGCGTAAACTAAATATAAAAAAATCAAGTCAGATTACAAAGAACTATATGTGTACAAAGTTGGAAGAATTTCGGTTCACTGGTTCAAATGTTTTTAGGGGACATACCCACACACACACACAAACACACCCACCAACACAGACATACACACACAGACATACAGACAGAAAGTTGATCTCTTCCTTCGGAAAGTAGGCTAAAATAATGTTACACGTAAATAGTTAATTGCAACTACAACTAACCTCTTAGTACGACAGCCACAACAAATATTTATTTGCAATATGTTTTTAAATACCTATTTGCTTTCCAAAATGTTAAAATAAACGCACACTTACGGGTTTGCTTAAACAGGGTATGATTTTCTTACGTTAACAAGCAGAACCGCTTTTTTTTTTATTTTTTATTTTTTTTAATAAACCCAATTTACTATCAACTCAACAGTTTTCACCAATTTTGGACGCAAAACTAAATTCCAACTCAAATAAAATCTACATAATTTCTCTTCGGTATTCACGTTGCGTCCACTATTTTTGGCGCGCAGACGTCACGGAAACCTCTGTGCTGATTGGCGGACATCTCTTGTTTTCAGTGTCGCAGCGGTCGTGTCGCTTCTGCCTTGCCTTTGTGATACCGGCACGACGGGGAAGTAAGATCACAACGTAACTGGTAAGTCCATAAAAGAAGTTCAGTTACATCAACGGAACAAACGGTACCATCTACAAATCGGTCAGTGAACTAGGCACACCGCTAGGTTTCTCTCAAACTCTAAAATCTCTCCAGCGTCGACCATTGCCTTTGTGAACAGCGATGCTTAACGATTTTATGAACACACGCAATGTTGTACGTCAAGTGTTAGGTGGAAATCAATGATAAAAATAAACAGAAACAATGCAACATATTACACGGTACGTGTGCCGGTATTTATTATTATTTATAATTAAGGAAGTTGTATATTATATGTGCAACAACTGCTGCCTGCGGCTTCGTCGGGTATGTTTTAGAATTAAAACAGAGTCATTTTGAATAAACATTTTCATTTTAAATGTATTGCACTGGTTAGTTCCATAACAAATATGTTTGGGCATAAACGTATAACAAGTTTATCAATTCTAAATAAAATAATACTTAGTACTCTAATGTGATGCTTAATGTTTGTGTGACTTTCTGTGTGTCGGTGACTAAGGTGGGTTGAGAAGGGAATAATTTGTAAGTTAATTTCTATTTGCATGAGATACCTTTTCTTACCAAAATGTAGATTCTTGTAGGTTCGTCATTAAAACATAGGCACCACATCTCAATTGATAGAGCAGTTTATTGAAGAAAATGAAAATTTAAAAAATTTATAATTCTAAAATCTCTCACCCTAGGTCAAACACATAGTTTAGACACAATTTACTATAAAGTAGAAAATATCTTGAGTTTGGTTAAAGTTGATACTAGGTTCTATTAAAATTCCTCGGCTAGGGATAAAATTAAAATTTAAGTTCAAGTATGTATGTTTGCTCAGTCGGTTTACACGATATTCTTACAGAGGACCTCTGGGTTTGAGCTCGTTGACAAAAATTAGGCACACCAAACTCATTTAAAATTAGTAGACGTAAAATTTTGTGAAATAAATTATGATTTTAATATCCAAGTCAATATTTGGAATGGTCGGCCTTGTACACAAGATGGGTAAGCGTGGGGACGCTACAGGCATACATATTCAACATGGCTATCCTTACAATGTAGTCTGAAGGTCTCCGCGTATTCATGACACTTCAAAATTAGCCTAATTATATTACTGATGACGGGCCTCTTCTCAAAATGGCCTAAAACTGACGGACGTACTGTCCTCTGTCTATTGAGTTCCCAAGCCTAACCTTAGGTTGACGGCAGAAATGAAAATGTTCCATTTTCTCCTGGGGCGATTCTGCTGCATGCTTCACCTAGCAAAATTCAGGGAACTCTCTCTGCTCTGTACAAAACAGCATATAATCTATGTTCTTCTCCAAATTGGAAGCCGTTACCTTGGCAACCAATCAACAAAAGAGGTATAAAACCTGCAATCTGCTCAGAGAAACCTCTCTGGAGCAGATAATTACTCTATACTTAGTAAGTTAAACTATACTTATACTATGTACAATCATATGGTAGTAAAGCATTTTAAACAAGTATTTCAAATTTACATTAAAATTATTTAGCAGATGTTAGAATAAATTAAGAAAATATTTAAATAAACAATTATGCAAAACTTTGATAATATTAACATATTCATAAAATATTTGCAATATTTTCAAAGAAGAAAAGTTATATGAGCGTTTTCAGAAATTCCATACCAATCTTAAATAGCTTCTAGATAATTTAACGTCTATTACAAATAACTAGGAGTAAGAGATTTTCTTAATCTAACACAAAACAATAATAACATTAAATTAATTAAGTTGAACAAAAATTACTATAGTAAGGTGGGAACTGTCAAAACACTAAAACTTCTGATGCTTCCTATAATAGCAAAGTCTTTCTCAGTTCATTATATCATGAAAAATAAATAAACTTTAAAACCTGTGACGATCTCGTTACAGTACAGCTAAGGCAATTGTATTAAGTTGATAACTGTGATAAACGTTGTGGAACTTAGTGTTAATGTACGATGTCATTATTTGATACATAACTACCTATTGATTTTGTACACAAACACCCAATAACACGGAATTGGATTAAAATTCCGTTAAATTTTAAGTCCACAAAAACTGGGCCTTTTGTTTTTTTCGGGATAAAATGTATTTCATACGGTATTTCAGGACTTAAGAAATCTCAGTGCCAAATTTCATCAAAATCCGTTTAGCTGTTTCAATGCCAAGATGAATTATAGAATTATAGTGCTAAATGTTAGTTCTCCCACAGAAACCGTACATAATTATATTATGCACGGTTTCTATGGGAGAGATAATTTCCTAGATAAAATATATTCTATGTCATTCTATCTCTATGCAAAAAAAAAACGTGTCGACACGTTGCTCAGTTGCTGCGTGAAAGAAGGACAAACCAACAAACACACAGTTATAATATTAGTACATTCAGCATAACATATTCCATGAGATATTGTACAGTACGTTCCCTCTAAAACATAGGCCTGTCTCTTTGAGTAAGTGCGTAGCTAACATTTTAACAGCTCTCTCAGAAAAAAAAGGTCATAGAATGTGGTCTTATACGACAAATATTTATGTTAAAAGTACCCGATTTTCTTCATAACTCATCGTGAGAAATGTTCTACAGTTGTATACGAGCGCAACTCTACACAGTATTTTGCGTTTGGTTCTGTGTACTTATCTGATATGAATGTTTCGGATATTGTGAGAAGGTGGTGTTTTCTTAGAACTATATTGTTATTTGTGTCTCCGTAGACTAAATTCTTCGGCGTTTCTCGGATACTAATTTTCCCGTGTGTAAACTTGTAGACAGAAAAGCACTTTTTTTTTTCGTGACTGCCGTTTATCAAACATCATTGTACCAATGTTATACACACAAAGTTTCATAGTTGAGAAATTCACTTGAAAAAAAATTTGTGACGAAATGAAACATTTGCGATTCGAATGCCCGCCAAAATGTGCCAAGTACTTTTGGTTATAATGCGCAACTTAATATGTGTGATTTGTGTGTGTGTGTGTGTGTGTGTGTGTGTGTGTAAATAACGTCTCATGTACAAAATATTTATACACAGCTTTATGTTCCATGATATTTTAAACTGATCCATTACCCAAACTGTATTTTAAATTTCAGTCCAACTGTTATTTTACCTGTTTCAGAAAATTACGAGATATTTTAGTTAATGCCTAGGAGATTTTACATCTCAATACAGCACAGCGCGACGTGGTCAAATAAATAACAGTAATATACATATTACATTCAATTCAACAATTATGAAAATATACCAAAAATACTTACATCTATATATTTCTTGCGTCTGCAAGCAAACAAATACGCAAACACTACAGGCAACAGAAATTTTACAGGTGCCATGGCGCAGCAACCGGCCCACGTTGAAGGCCGCAAAGCTATCTCTGGCAAAAATAACGCGTAGAAGGTCTTATCATAATGTACGATTGTAACAATAATATGAAACAGTTCCGCAAATATAGATTACGTGTTACATGTTCAATGGTCACGACTGTAGGGTTATACCGACTAATATCTGTAATTTAACTTCTTCAATTTCTGTGAGAGAAAAATTGCTGGACGTAAAGTAGTATTGTACCCCTCAAATGTTAATTGTCGGTTAGCTGTGGAAACAATTGTGCTTTTTTATTAAATTCTGACTTTTTTTTAAGTTAAAGCTAAATATTTTAAACAACCTTAAAAGCCGCAGCTGATATCATGCCATGTATCGATGTGGTCTCTGTCTGTGAAGTGACGTCATGGCAATAAAAAGTGTTTTACGGCCACGTGGTTATCGTAAATAAACGCCGATTTTTATGCAATAGACGAAGCACGAAGCATTAATACGTCGCTACGTATATTAAAACTATAGCAGTCCCCTGCGACTTTGCTCGCGAGTATTATTCATAACTGGTAATATTTACTTTAATTGAAAAACCTCTTTGTACACAAGATTGGTACTTCAGTCATCAAGTGTTAGAATGACACAGCTACTAGTTGAGATAACTCTGCAGCAGGATAAGTAGCTATAGCTGTCGACACGAAAAGTAGTCTGAAGAGTGCTTGGTAGCCAAGTAAACGTTGAAAACGTCAATTGATTTCTACGTTTTTTTCGAAGCCAATGTGGATAAAACGCTCAGTGACAATCCTAGATAATGGTATTTGCCAACTTTACGAGTAAATATTTATCTAGAATTACTAATTCTTTACGCGTGATCTCTTGCGCCGCAGTTAAATGCACGAGGTTCCGGCGTCAGAGATTGTGCCTCAGAAGTTCGTAACACAGGAAACTATTTTGTTTAAAACGTTGGCTAAAACTATTGTCTAGGATTGCTATTGTTTTACTTTCGCAAATTGGCTTCAGGAAACCTACAGTTATAGAATAATGATTTTAACGTTGAAATATGTACCACGCCGTCTTAAGTTTGTCCATGCCACTAACAGCGACTTCACCTGCGCCATATTTATAGCACTGCGGAAGTTGTCGTTGTAGGGTAGTCATAGAGTCTTAAATGTAAGCGGTTAGTCAAATAAAAAACCTCTAACTTATCCTGTGCACAACCAAAGGTGACGGTGTCTTCAATTACATATTCTCAAAATATTCAGTCATTAGAAAGTTTTGGTGGGAAAAGTTTTCGCGGAAACGGATTTTCTGATCCAACCTTAGGATTAATGATATGATATATAATGTGAGCTGATGTTGCCCTGGAACCTAAGTGGAAAGTGAACTGCATAATCCATTGTACCCCTTTTAAACATCTACATGCAATTTGCACCAATTCTTTCTGCCTTGCAGTTTTTGTGATTTACAATTGAACGTTCGCACGCATATTTTAACGGAATTCGAGCCCAGAACCTCTCGTAATGTAGACCTGAGCTACAAAAAACTGCGTCACGTAACGTCGAAATAATTCATGAAAACAAATTTAATCTAAAAAATAAAATATTCATGTCCTGGGATTACAGAGGTTGTACAATACCACGTCTCGATGTGTTACTGTAGAGTGAAACTCCTTTATAATTTATTTCTCACTGGTCGTATTTGGTTTTCGGATCGTCTGCCTTGAAAGTTCACAAACTTAATTTTATTCTTAATAATCAATTATCTTATAAAGTAAAAAAATTACACAAAATTTTAAATACTTACGTAAGCATCGCTCTGACGCGAATAACACCACAGTATCTGTACCGGTTAGGCAGATAACATTGGTTGATGGAAGAAAAATCTTGTGCTTTTTCACCCTTTTGGGTATCGAACTTCAAAATATTTTAATTTCACATCTTATACATTTGTATAGGTATCCAATTGAAGTGCAAATAACGAAAGTAGCCCGTTCAGTCAAATCAAAATCGATCATTCATTTGAAAACACATATGATCCCTGCACAGTACTGAGAGTTCGAATTACGAAAAGTCGAATAACCATTTTGCGAATATTTCTGTTATCGTCATTCAGAAGCAAAATATAACTGTATTTCTCGACGAGTGCGATTGATATAAATGATTTATCTACAACACATTACAGGTATTTTCACCTCTTAATAGAATTAATTTCGAAAAAACCTTATATCACGTTTTAGAATACTTTATTGGTGTCTCGTGAACGTGAAAAACACGACAATTGCCCGCTGGGCTAAAGATATATCGACGAATAACTGAAAACACATTTCACCCCTTTTCACCCCATTTCACCTCGTTAAATGGCGAATTTCGAAAATTTGTGAAATTGCTTTTCAGGTATTTGATTAAGCATCACTCTTAAGCAAAAATCACGTCGCTATATAAACAAATCAATGTGGTCTATGTATATATCGATTGTGAATCGAAAACACATTTAACCCTTTTTTTACCTCTTTGGGGTCGAATTCGGAAAATGTATTTAAGTTGTATTTAGATATTTACATAAGCACCAATCTGAAGCAAAGAGCACTTCGACATCTCGATTGGCTCGATTGATATAGAGGAATAATCGAAAACACATTTCACGTATTTTCTCCCCCTTAATTATCAAATTTCGAAACTTCTTGGAGTCCTATGTTAGTCATTTGTGTACGTAACCAAGTGAAGTAAAATTTGCGACAGTAGTCAATTGTGTTTCTGTGATATAGACGATTTAAAAAAAACCACATAATGCACCTTTTTACTACTTGGAGGTCGAATTTCGAAAAAACTTAAAACTAATTTTTGGGTATTTACGTAAGTAACATTTTAAAGAGAAAACCAACTCTCTATCCCGAAGGATTCTATAGATATCGATAGCTAATCGGAAACACATTTAAGGTCTTTTCACCCACTTAAATGTTGAACGTCGAAAAATCCTTAAATTGTCTAATATACATTTTATGTGTATCTTATTAAAGTAGAAATCATGATGATAGGCCGACGGGTTTGAGCTCTATCGATGTTCCTTCGGAAACACATTTCACCCCTTTTCACCCCCTTAGTGGTCGAATTTCGAACAATCCGTCCTTAGTGCTCGCCTACGACCTGAGGGGTACCCACACAAAAAAATTTCACGATTCTAGGTCCAGTGGTTTGGGCTGCAATTTGATATGTCAGTCAGTCAGTAAGCGTTCTCCCTTATTTATAGAGATTAGAGATAATGGTATGGTATATCACGAAAATGTTTTGTGCCAACAAACCCTTGAAAACACTGTGGTTTTCTTGTGACACGCATGGTTAGGTGATGTAGGCCTATGTTTAAAACACAACGTAGCTGTCTGCAGACCAATAATAGGCATCAAATATTACTACAGCGGGATTCTTATTGGCTTAGTCAAATAGGGCAACATCTCCACGTACAAACGAAAACCAGCAACGTTTTCATAAGCTGAACGTACGCAGAAACCCGTCAAGTTGGCCCACGATAAACCATCATCTCTAATTATAATGTACACATGAATTTTCCGCTATGTTTATTATATATACATGTCACTCTTTTACATTTAATTGCTATAGACATTATACACTGTTTCATGTAAGTTTAGACAAATTTGACAGTAACTTTTGGGCAATAATTTTTAATTTTTGTGATTTGTTGCACAATACAGGACATTTTTAGCTCAAAAAAGAACCTGAGATGTTCATTTCAGCATTTGTACTGCAAAGCTTTGTCTTACGTAGTGCTACAAATCACAAAATATTACACATTATTGTCCATAAGTTGCTGTTAAATATATCCAAACTTACATGAAATGGAGTATAGCTGCACTATTAGAATGTGTTCCAAATACTCCACACTGGCACTCTGACTCGCTCCCAGAATTCATACAAAACATTTTGGAATGTGCTCTCCGAGGTGGCAGTCCAGTGGCTGAGAGGGTGAACGATGGCAACCAAATTAAAAACAAAATAACATGACAAACGTGGGTGCCAGGTTTTTCGGTGCATGCTCAGAGTAAGTTTGTCAAACAAGGTATATATTTACAACAGATGTTTGAAATATCCGCCCTCCTTCCTCAATGCAGAAGCAAGTTGTGTCGCACTGTTTGAAACATTTGTGGTGCCTCACGCAGCTGTTCGCGAGTCGCCCTAATACGTTGTTGTGAGCAGGGGGGTGACACAGGATAGGGCCTACGCAGCTCTTATTTTCTGTAAACGATTGCGTGTGTACCAATATACAAAATTACAAACATCACTGCACGATATTGTAATATATTAACAGAAATAATATTTGCAGGCAGTTGCCATATAT